>JASDQU010439800.1:80601-91613 GCA_032191745.1 Picea mariana | reverse complement strand
TATATATGTGTGTGTGTGTGTGTGTGTGTGTGTGTGTGTGTGTGTTTTCTTTAATGTATATATATATATTTTTATATGTTTTATTTAATATATGCCAATATTGTTTTATTTTTAATTGTTTTTTATTTAAACTTTAATTAATACTTTGATTAATAAAATACTAACCTAATTACTAATTTAAACAACTAACTTAATTATTAATTAATTAATTAATAATTATTTATTTATTAACTAGTCTAACCTATTTTAATTAATCTAACTACACTAAATTTTATTACTAACATTATTAACCTATTGTTTCCTTTTTGCTAAGCTTGTTTATTCATGCAGGGATAAAATTGGCGAAGGGGTGAAGAAATGAAGGGTGAGGGACTGAAGGGCGCAATAGTAGATGAAGGATGCAACAGGGTGATGAAGGATCGAGTGAAATGGATGGGGGTAGAAATGGAATCAACCGAGCCCAGCAAGCCAAATGTCTTCATCACAGAAGCAACGCCAAATAAGCAATTGAAGAACCAAGTTACCTATGATTATAGGACCCTAACACATAGGAAGATGAATGAAAATGTATGTTAATACATTATATAATATGGATGTTGACGTCATAGCTTCAACCAACCTTTATTATTGTTTTTATAATTTAATTAACTTGTTTTTGTGTTGATATATGTAGTTGTCAATAGTTAATGTTGACAATGTGGGCAACGAGGATGAATTGTTTGAATCCAATGACCCGAGGGAGACAATTAAAAATCTTGTGAGAAAGGAAAATAGGGAATGTATTGCATTGGGTACGTGTAAACCAATAGAGGAGAACAAAGAAAGATGCAGATTTTGTATGGAAGATATACAATGATAAGGGGTAAGCGCCATCTTTTAAAAAGGTTTTTTATCACATATATTATTTGTTTCTACCTTATTATGGATGAATTTTATATGTTTTGTATGTACAAAAACACATATCTTCACACACATTCTTTCTTTCATTTACCTTTAAGTTTTCTTTTGCTACTTTCTATGCATGAATCATAGTATGCCACTTTGAATTATTTTTAAGTAGAAAAATTGGGTATGGGAAATTGAGAGTGATGCAAGGGGGGAGCAGAGGGGACAAATTAGCTTCCACCTTCATGTGGTTGGACTTGTTCAGTAGAGAATAAATTATTCTTGAAACTAATCGAGGCTCATTCAGGTATTCCACTTTAGTATTTTTAGAGTCTCGTACAAGTTGATATGTATGTTTATTTATTTAATTATCATTCAGTCATATATCCTTTTATTCTCTAATGATTTATGTAGGTCTTCACAATGGAAATGCAACTAACAACTAGCCTATGTTTGATGTGGTTGTACAAGCTCATGCCTCATCGATCTCATCGACACATGTAGTTAGTACTCATTTTTCCACTTTATTTAGTGTGTGTGTACATCGCACAGTTGCGAAAGATTCATGTATATTTCAACTCTTTACTAAATTCTAAGCACAAATCACCCTAGTATACAGTATTTAGGGTTCACAACAAATCTGCAATCCTGTAAATTGTAACTTGTAAATTACCAACACCATACATGGATTGTTCTTCCTAATGCATGCATTTTTCATCCTGCCCTATTTTCATGCATTTTTTTTGCATTTACGAGGAATATTTTAGTCTTTATGCACAGTCGAGGATTTTAGGTTTCAAAATGCACAACCAGAATATGAATATATCTAAAATAATAAAATCCAAAATCCACAATTTGAACCACTCAATTTGTAGTTCATATGAGTCTTAGGCGTGCATTTTACAGTAAGACAGCTTTACCCTCCATTTTACAAAAAGTCTTGAATATTGGTTCAAGGTAGAAATCCTTAGTCATTTTAAAATGCACTTCGGATAAAATATATAGATTTAGAACGTTATTAAATTCACCCCAAATCTTAGATCACTAAATTTGGATCTATCTAGAAGCATGGGCCTGCATTTCAATTAGGTCACTTTCTACTATTTTGGTCTCTCAATTTACAAGGTAGACTTTTCCTCTTTTACACAGTAGCCACTTTTGTGTTTGAAAATGAAAATCTAAAAATGTCAACAGGTGTAAAATTATCTAAGGCAACCTAAGAAACTTGAATCGCTCAAATTGCAGGTGTGTTAAGACCTAGGAATGTATTTTTTTGAATCATGGTGTGCATTTTGCACAAATGAAGAAATTACAATTTAAAAGCAAAGCATGTATTTTTCTCATCCAATTATTCCACTTAAGTATTTATAGAGTCTCGTACATGTTGATATGTATGTTTATTTATTTAATTATTATTCAGACATATAAACTATCTTATTATTTATGTGGGTATTCAAAATGGAAATGAAAATAACAACTATCCTATGTGAGATGTGGTTGTACAATCTCCTGCCTCATCGAGCTCATGGAAGCAATTAGTTAGTACTCATTTTTCCATTTTAGTTAGTTTGTGTGAATATTTGTCAAAGATTCATGTATATTTCAACCCTTTAATAAATTATGGTCACAAATCACCTTAGTATACAATATTTAGGGTTTACAACAAATCCACAATCATGTAACTTGTAACCTGTAAATTACCAACACCATACATGGATTTGTCTTCCTAAGGCGTGCATTTTTCATCATGCCATGTTTTCATGCATTTACAAGGTATCTTTTAGCCTTTATGTATAGTAGAGGGTTTTAGGTTTCAAAGTGAATAACTAAAGTATAAGTAGATGTAAAATGATAAAATCCAAACTCCACAATTTGAACCACTCAATTTGGAGGTCATGTGAGTCTTAGGCGTGCATTTTACGGTAAGATGGTTTTACCCTCCATTTTACAAAAAGTCTTGAATATTGGTTCAAGGTAGATGTCCTTAGTCATTTTAAAATGCACTCTGGATGAAATATATAGATTTAGAATGTTATTAACTTCACCCAAAAATATTAGATCATTGAATTTGGAGCTATATAAAAGCATGGGTGTGCATTTTCATTAGGTCACTTTCTATTGTTTTGGTCTCTCAATTTACAAGGTGGATTTTGCCACTTTTACATAGCAGCTAATTTATGTTTGCAAATTAAAATATAAATATGTATATAGGTGTAAAATTATCTAAGACAACCTCAAAAACTTGAATCACCCAAATTGCAGGTGTGTTAAGACTTGGGTGTGCATTTTTCATCATGCACTGTTTCATGCATTTTTAAGCATTTTTCCCTTTAAGCATTTTTTTGCATTTACAAGGTAGTTTTTAACCTTTATGCATAGTAGAGAGTTTTTTATTTGAAAATGAACAACTAAAGGTATGAAAATATGTAAAATAAAAATAAAAAATGCAAACTCCCCAAATTTAATCACTCAATTTGGAGGGCATATGAGTCTTAGGCGTGCATTTTATAATAATCTTATTTTACCCTTCATTTTACAAAAGTCTTGAATTTGGGTTCCAGATAGAAGTCCGTTTTCATTTGAAAATATACTCAAAATTATGTATATAAATTTATGTGCATGTTTTATCTGACTTTATTTCTTCATTTCAATGATCTGGGTGAAGCTACTAGTAGAGTTAGTTTCATTCCACAACTCATTCACTTAAGTTAATTCTCTCCTAGCTAGGATAGGTTAGATTAGAATTATATTAGGCCTGCATTTAGATAGTATTCATCTACCTCTTTTGTTTTCACAACCACCCATCACTCACCCTCATCGGTGGATCGGGCCGCAACCGGTAGAACCAAACCAGCTATGGTTGTCAGGCCAAAATTCGGATGGGTTCCCTATTCCAAATGGTGAGAGTTATAATTGGGACTTCTTACCAGGGAGAACCCCTTACTGTTGTCGGGCAAACTTGGACCCATCAACAAAATACAATTTTTGCATTAAAAGGTCAAAATTGGAAAACTTTTCCCTAGGAGAGTGTGGACAATGTGCTCATGTTGGAACTTCCCAAACACCCTTTTATGAGCTTACAACACTCAATTTTGCTACTTTTTTCATATTTTATGCCTTGAGACCAATTCACCATGTGTCCTTGAGACACTTCACCTAAAATGAAATTGGGAGTACAAAATGCAAACTATGCATTGAAAATATGTGTCGTTAATTACAGCACGTATATTTGAATGGGGAATCCTCCCCTTGTAATAAACAAGGTCAAATTCACCTCATCTCAAGTTTTAAGCCCTAGTTCCAAAGGTTGACCTCTAATAACAGTCTACTTGAAGTAGGATTGTTTGATGGTTATGGTATTTATTATCTAATTATTAATGTTTGTGTTATCATATCATCTTGTGTTTTTCATCCCAAATATGTTAAAATATTTTTTTCCAAATATTTTTTGTTGGCGCATCCCCCTACCTCTTTCAATTACAATGCCCTAGCATAAAGACATAACATAATAAAGTTTTAGGTGGCCTCAAAATTTTAAATAATGGTAATGGACAAAGATAAACACATCAATTTAATTACTTAGGTTTTATTTTTACAACCATGACACAATTTTGAAACTATCTTGTCCCAAGGATAGACTTTATATGTATTTATTTAAGTATTAGAGACATTTTACCATTATAAGAAATGACAAGATGATATTCCTAATAGTGAGCAAGAAGTTGCAAAACGAATTCGATGGTGTCACTATGTGGAAAAGTACTCAAAGAATGTACAACCATATTAAAAACTATAGCGCACAGGATTTTAATGCAATTTATAGAAATGGTATTTCAATTTTTAATTTTGGCCAAAAATCACTAGGGATCTTGAACCCGTGTACCCCTAGGATTTGAGAGTCACTAACATTCTAGGATAAGATAACCTAAAGTGAATATTTTATACACTCGTTTTCAATGAAGGTACGATTCTAAACCTCGACAAGATCAACGTCATTTGACTCATGTTCCATTGAGTTTACCACCACACAATAAAATTCATTATAAATCCATCATAGGCCATTTTGGTGCATTATATATGCTCTGTGACAATTCTAAGCAATAAACTTTTGTGTCATATAGTGTCTTCTTGGTTGGAGATATCACTTGTGCTTCATTTATATTTCTCTTGAAACAAATATGAGACTTTTTGGACTATTGTGACACTAAGCCAAGGAAAAAAAAATTGGCTCTCAAGGAGTATTTCTAAAAGGATTCCCTAACATATAATAGGGACGGGAATGATCTTCGATGAATAACACCACTATTCAGTTGAGATGGCTTGTTGAGGAGATACCTTGACATCCGCTCCAACTTGATTATGTCTTGAGGATTCCATATTGTTACAAAATTTTAAGTGTAATACATCATTATTGTATATATCCTTGTTTTGTAGATGCTTTTTCAAATGGAATTTTTTCTCTCGTCTAATTTTTCTTTAACTACTTCATGAAATCTTACAATTACCCTCCCACAAACATTATGGTTTTAACATGTGTAGTTAGTAATCTTATTAGTCAAAAATCTACTTAAATGACCTCAAACAATGAATGGCATGGAGTAAATGAGCTTCTGTCCTCACACCTACCAAAAATATGGGGTTTCCAAGGCAAGGCAAGGCAAGGAAAGGCAAGACAAGACAAGACAACAAAATTTTTAAGTGGTGACCAAGGCCTTTCCTTATTGAAATTTAAGAAACTTATAAAAAAAATTGAGTTTCTTATTTTTTTATGGCTATATACCCATCTCCCTAAACTCTTCTCTATACCCACTTAAAATTCTATCTCCCACTATAACCGATTTAAAATTTCTACCCTATTTAAAAAATACTCCCCATGTCATTCATGAGCAAAGAAATACCAATGGAAACCATGATCATTGCAACTCTAGGTTTATTGGGTGACATGGAGGGTATATTATACCATTCCCAATGCCTTCTTCAAATGCAATAAGAACAATCCAAAAAATAGAATTAGCTTGTAGTATCTTGAGTTATTAATTGATAAAGAAAGAATTTGCATTATCTTGCATGATTGAACTTTTTAGTTTGACTTTGTAAAGCATATCAAATTTGGAGTAAAACATAATTCATCATAAACATCAAATAAACAAAAACTTGAATTATATCACAATATTATTCAAAAACTTGACCATAAACAATTCATTATACATGTCCAAATCCATGTATTAGTATATTCAAAATTGGTCCAACTATACATTTTTTACAAAATGACACATCATGCCCGAGAAACATAATGGCACCTTTTGGCCAAATTAGAAAATAATGAACAATGTTACCAACTTAAAGAGAACTCTCCAAAGTTCTCGTTTTTTATAAGTCTCATTCAGTGGCTATTTTTACCCTCGTTTCAAAAAGTGGTGCTACCTCTATCACCCTTTTTTTAGGCATTTTTTTACATTTTTTTTTTTATCTATAATGTATCAATATTTGTTTTTCAAAAGTATTATTTTTCAATTGTTTTTACTGTTTCCTAAAATGTTTTTTTCTTTATTTTTTTCCATGGTGATTTTTATTAATTTTCCAAAAAAAAATCAATGTTAAAGAACAAAATCATAGCATTTGTAATTTTTAAAAATATTAAAAATGTTATATATTATTTATTATGCCATATATCATTTTTCCTTTGAACTTAAGATTTTTCATCTAATCATGTTGTTACACATCAAAATTCCTCACTTCAACAATGTTGCACTCTCATTGTCACAAGTGTCGTAAGTGTCGCATTCACTTTTCCTAAGTGTCTCATCTTGAACAACACCATGAAAACACTTGCTACAACCCCTAAAAAATGTTAGAAGAATAATCCCAATCATTTGACAATCGAAACAAATATTTTTACTCGGGATTTACTCATCTTTGTGACTTTTTGGAAGATCAACGCTCCCCTTCTCATACCTAGGGAGCGCTAGTGCTCCTTGTCCATCTCAGGGGGAGTGATACAACACTCTATTTTCCATTTTAAGGGAGCACTAAGTTGGTTGAGGGAATATTGGAGGAAATCTCACTTTCCTCTAAAGACAGCTATGGATGGATTGGGTTATTTTGGATCGAATCTAACTCCAATTCTGCATCTAAGGAAGATATCACAACTATTGGAGCCATATCCTCAACTAATTCCAAATATACCCAAAGTAGTTGAGCCTATCAAAGCCTATAAATGGAGGCATTCCCATGGTGAAAAGGAGGAGAAAATTAGCAAAGCATTGTTATTTTCATTATGGATATTTCGAGCAAGGGTTGGATGCGGAGGACTTGGAGAGGTTGCGACAACAACATCTCAAGATTGTAAGTTTCCTTTTGAAGTTCTCATTAATATACTTGGCCTATTCCTTCAAGTATGTGTTTACATGTGCTTGTCTATGCTTGTTTTAATCTTCATAGATCGATTGATTTGGTTTAATCCATTAGAGTAGGAGATAGTTGTTTGTTTCTTGTTTTCCATTGCAAGTATTGTTTGGAGCTCACAGATTGGAGCAACTTGGACAAACGTCATAAATGAGGCACATCATACTTCCCCACCTTCTCTCTTTTTCGATGGATAAAATGAATCTATATGAATGGTAGTTTCCAAATGTAATTTTTTGTTTTGGTAGAGGGGCCTGTAATCCAAAGGAAAGATCACATGTCCACAGGGGAATATTTTTGTAACACTTGTATCATTAATTATGCGATACATGGAAAACGTCCATAGGTATGACATAACACAGAATCTCATCCTTATAACCACCTATTTTAAACTCAACATTGCAGTGCCCATGACTTGGTGTCCCTTTTGCAACCACGATACATTGTATAGGTTCAGATGTGCAGTTGTCTCCAGCTCCATATTTTCCACCATTTTCGTGGATACTAGATTATCAGTGCTTCCATTGTCTATAATCACTTTGCATACCTTGTCTTTGGTCTTGCAAGTAGTCCTGAACGGACTGTTTCTTTGAATTGGTTATTTTGCCTCTTTCTCTGGTTTTATGAGAACTTTCCTCATCATGAGGGATCTCCCTTCTTCTTCTTTTTTCTTCCTCCACATTCCTCTTCTATGCTTCGGAAATGTGAGCTTCTCCACCTTCTGTAGTCTTCTTTTTCTCAGAAAAATCCCAAGACATATGCCATGTCTTTCCACACGCACAACAGTTCACTTTTCCTCCTCTGCCTCTTCCTCTTCCTCTTCCTTGAGAAAAAAATTTCCTTCCACCATAGTGTCCCCCTCTATAACTTCCTCCTATTTTTGTATGGTCGTGATACTTTCCAGCTTTAGTTTTGGGTTTTTGGAACTTTTCTCAGGCAATTCCTCTACCCCTGTTTGGAGTTTTCCCTCTGTTTCGTTGGCTTTTCTTCCTGGCCAAATTTTCCTATGCTTCCAGTGCCATATGATAAGATTCCTCTATAGTTATTACTGTCATCATATTGATTTCATCTTGAATCTCATACCTCAGGCCATTTATATACCTAGATTTTTTGTCTTCATCATTCTCTCAATGCCTTGCTCTGATGTTCAGCCTGTAAAATTCTTTAGTGTACTCTTTCACTGAAAATAATTTCCGTCTTAGGTTATGCAATTTCCTAAACAGATTTATCTAATAATATTTAGGTATGAATTTAGATTTAATTTAGCTACCATTTTGTCCCAACTTTTGATTTTTTTTCTTACATTTGCATCTTCTATCAGCCTGCAATTCATCCCACCATAGCATTACATGTCCCTTTAGTATGGTCACAGTTTGCTTCACATTATTTTCATCATTGATCTCCTCAGAATAAAAGTACTTGTCCAAATCACTTATCCAATCTAGCAGCTCCTCAACATCTAAGTTTCCATCATACATTGGTACCTCTATTTTCGCTCTAGCTCCCATTTTAACAACAACTCTCAATAGTCTCTCTTTTGCAACTTCTTCGCCTGCAGCTCGTTCTAATTCTTCACTCTCAACCTCGCTGATGTCACCAAAGTCAGGTACTCTTCTATGTGTTGTATCCATGGCATCCAATCCTGCATAGAGTCACCTCATCTCCTCTTCCATTTTTGTATTTTATATAGGTCTATACCTGTGTCTCCTTAGCGGCATCGTACCAAGTTCTTCTTCACACACAGCACAATTCAGACTCTAATACCACTTGATGCAAACCCCCACCCACTCTTTGGGGTCTTCTATACCTCCTGGTCTAGGATCATTTGACTTCGGGAGTTGGATCAGCTCGTGGGCTCCGTCTGAGCCCTCCAAAACCAATTTCATAGGTCTTGTGCCTTTCTTCCTGAATGAAAAATTCAAATTTCTTGGGTCCCTAAGCACCAATGAATTTCTAAAAGGGACCGTGGGCCAATACAGTGGGATCAATATCAAGTCTCCGAAGAATTTAGGACTTTGGATCTCACGGGATAAGGGGATGTCTCAACAAATTTTTACCATGTTCCTCCCGAATGTCGAAGTGACAGAGCGTCGAACAACAACAAATATCAATGGTACACAAAACCCGTTGAAATCCATGGTGGGTAATGACTTCAAGACTTTGGGATTCGACAGTCCTATCTGCTCCAACATGATATTCCTCTGGAGCGTCGAATCCCAGACCATATCAGACAGCTCTTGTTCTACCACCAAATCGAGGGTTTATGATCGCTTCGTAGCGAAGGACTTTAGGTATTTTCACAACACCTCCCCACATGTCTACTAGAGTGTCGGATCAGCGAATACACATGGGAAATAATCCAATGGACCACACTCTCCAACAAAGGAATGGTACAGATTTATTTCAGACTTCGGTTGTCTAGGCCTTTACACAATGTAAACCCTTGTATCTCTTGAACTTCGAAGTGTTGGAGTTCCTCTCCTTCCTCCATGTGTCCTCCTTCATATGAATGGCTAATATCTACTTTATTATTTGGAGCTTATGTGGATTGAACACTCCTCTCCTATGGTCTCCCAAACTCGAAGATTTGCTAGCATGCATCCATTGAAATCAATGATTGAGATTTAATCCACTCTTCGAAGATTCAGGAGATCATCGAATATTCACCATAGTTCATCCTTCCTCCCGGAGGGCTGGTCTTCCGAAGTCGATGATCTGTTGACATGCGTCCATGGCGATAAATGCTCTAGATGAGTTTCTGATTTTGGAACTTTGGGGGCTCCGCCTTCTTCGAGCTCCTCAAAGGAAATATTATGAACTGACAAAGTCCAAAAGACTTCAGAACTTAACACTCGCACAACTCCTGATAATATAACAGTTGTGAATATAGTTTCTTCTCCTGAATGGATCTTGTCTTTTCATCCTTCAAACACACCAAATCCCTCCTCCAAAGGAATTGTTGTCGCTACTTCTTCTGATTTTTTATACTCGGAGGGTTTTAAACCCTAGCGCACACTTTGCGCTATCTCTCCTAGTCTTGAAGTCTCTAAGGACTTCCGTTGTGCACTCCTTGCAATCGCACCCTTAGAAATTTTTTGACACTTCTCTAAGTGTCATCCCTATACACTCCTTGCACGGGTCTTTCTTAGAGAACTTATACTCAACGAGTATACATGCACACCTTTCATTATCTCTATAAAACTTTTACTCTACCCCTCCTGAGCTTTAAGTCTATCCATGACTCCATCCTGTGTACTCCTTGTGTGGGCACTATGTGTTCCCTAACCGAATGTTTCAAAAGATAAACAACTAAAACTTATACAAATCTCAAATATCCATTCACAGAAATATAAACACACCTATAAAACATAGTAAACACATAAATATAACTTCAGTTAATCAATTATCTCAAAGGTAAAACAAACCCAGGCATTGAAGGAAATACCCCTTCTCTTATATTCAAATAAGGAGTATATATACACAGAGTTCTTGCAATCTTCTTTTATTCTACAGCAAGAATATAATGAGCTTCAACAACTTTCAACAATACTAACTTCATCCTAGTTCAACAAACTCTAAAATGGCATAATTTACAAGTTTTATACATTAAGGGGATTGTTGAGGCTTCTCTCCTGACTAACTACTGCTATCAAATCGAAATCAAGCATCCTACTCCTAGGCTAGCTATGAATTAATGAGCATTTACAATATGGATAAGGATC
>JASDQU010439800.1:50368-80581 GCA_032191745.1 Picea mariana | reverse complement strand
ATAAACAACTAAAACTTATACAAATCTCAAATATCCATTCACAGAAATATAAACACACCTATAAAACATAGTAAACACATAAATATAACTTCAGTTAATCAATTATCTCAAAGGTAAAACAAACCCAGGCATTGAAGGAAATACCCCTTCTCTTATATTCAAATAAGGAGTATATATACACAGAGTTCTTGCAATCTTCTTTTATTCTACAGCAAGAATATAATGAGCTTCAACAACTTTCAACAATACTAACTTCATCCTAGTTCAACAAACTCTAAAATGGCATAATTTACAAGTTTTATACATTAAGGGGATTGTTGAGGCTTCTCTCCTGACTAACTACTGCTATCAAATCGAAATCAAGCATCCTACTCCTAGGCTAGCTATGAATTAATGAGCATTTACAATATGGATAAGGATCAAATCATCTATACAATCTCTTTGTACATTAAAGAAATTGCAATCCGCTAGGATCTCCTAAAACGGCTTCAGCCTCCAAACATTAAATATCATTTATTACATCATTTTCACAAATTCAAAATTCAAAAAGGCGCTTCCTCCTTTGAGAATCCAAATCAGCTTCCATGTATGCATTGGATGATGCATTGTCCTCATGTCTGGCCTTCTTTTAATGTTCATGGTGATGCTCCTACATTATACTCCTCAGGAAAAAATATTCATGGACTCATGTCAATGAGCTCCTGCACTATCTTTAGATGTTTCTGAATGTGAGTTTCAATTAATTAACTAGCATCTTTTGTTGGGTGGTCTTTCCCCTTCACGAGGTACTCAAAATAAGTCTTCCTCCTGGTCTTCTTTCCAATCCTTTGATCTAGAATTTTCTCCATTTGTGGATTTTTTTTTGTGGGCATCTGCTTCTCCCAATGGACCTCCTTTTGATCACCTGATTCTCTTGTATCATCCATCTTGTAAGGGTACAGGTCTGCAACATTGAATATTGGTGATATTCCAACATTTTCTAGCAACTCAATTTTATAAGCGTTGGTAACAAATTTTCTGAGGATTTTACATGGTCATATCTTCTTAATCTTTAATTTGTTATATGTTACCCTTGGGAACCTTTCCTTCCTCAGATGTGCTAAAACTTGATATCCAACCTTGAAATGAACCTATCTTCATCTTTTATCAATGCGGCTCTTGTACTTTTGGTTGTTATCCTGTAATTGTCCCTTTATCTGATCATGTAGTTTTGGTATCTCTGCAGCGAAGTCTTATGATCTTTCACTTTGGAAATCATCATGTCCCAAAGTTCTTAAATCTGAAATACCTCTCGGATGCATCCCATACATTATCTAAAATGGACATTTTCCATTTCTTATGTTCGGTGAATCATTATAAGAAAACTTTGTCTAGTGCAGAATTTGATCCCACTGACTGTGATTTTTAGTGACCAAACTCCTTAGAAAATTTCTTAAGCTCTGATTTACCACCTCTGTCTGTTCATCTATATGAGGGTGATATGTTGAACTAAAGGACAAGTATGTCCCCAGCTTCTTCCATAGAGTTCTCCAAAAGTGTCCCACAAATTTTGTATCTTTTTCTAAGACTATACTTATGGGAAAGCCATGTAATCTCACAACCTCCTTGAGAAACAAATTGGCCATGTGATTAGCATCACTATTTTTCTGGCATGGTATGAAATGTTCCATATTGGAGAACATTTCAACCACTACAAATATGGAATCACTTCCCTTCTAGGTTCTTGGAAATCCCAATAAAAAATCCATTCTTCTGGCATCCCACAACCTGTCTGGAATAGGCAATGATTGATACAAATATGTGTTTTGTTGTTTCCCCTTTGCATACTGGCAGACTATACATTTTTCCACGAATTGCTTCACATCATATGTCATACCTGGCCAATGGTATGAAGAACTCAGTTGTGCATAAGTCTTATCATGCCCAAAATGTCCAACCAATCCCCCACTATGCTTTTCTTTCAACAGGTTGTCTCTCATTGAGAATCTCAGAATACATAATTGGCTTCTCTTGAATAACAATCCATATTGGATCAAATATTCCATTCACTGACTTATGTCCCTTAGAAAAGGATTTTCACATGCTTCATGATCCTCCTTGAAATTTGGATCTTCACGATACATCCCCTTAAGGTGTTCAAACCTTAGGGTCTCCACTTGAAATTCCTGCATAATCAGATATCTCCTACTCAAAGCATCAGCAACTTTTTTAGTGCTACCACTAATGTTCTTAGTGAAAAAAGTAAAATTTTGCATGAATTCTACCCATTTAGCATGTCTTTGGTTCAACTTCTCATGTCTGGTTATGAACTGTAAATCCTTATTGTCATTGTACAATACAAACTCCTTCGGAATAAGGTAATGCCTCCATTTTTTCAGAGCTTGTATTACATCATAAAACTCCTTGTCATACGTTGAGTACTTCCTCTTAGTTTCATTCATCTTCTCACTAAAGTAAGCAACATTCTTATTGTCTTGGCTCAAGACTGCACCAATAGCTACTCCACTTGTATCACATCTCACCTGAAATGTCTTCCTAAAATCAAGAAGAACTAGAATAGGTTGTCATGTTATCTTGGCTTTTAACACTCTAAATATTTTCTCATCTTCCTCTATCCAATTAAAATATCGGTGTTTTTTCTTTATGGTGTCCATTATGGGTGCACAAATGCTACTGAAATTCCTGATGGATCTCCTACAAAAAAATTCTAACCCGTGAAAACTTCTTACCTCAAATACACTTCTTGGAGAAGGCCATTCTCTGGATCCATCTTCAATTATTTGAATAGATCAAAAAACCCAAGTATATGAGTTTTGTCTCCATGAAAGAACATTTATTTAGATTTATCATCAACTTCTCCTACTGCAACCTATTCAACACCAGCTTCAAGTGCCTCAAATGTTATCCTTTAGTCTTACTAAAAACTAAAATGTCGTCTAAATACATAATTAAAAACTTACCAGTGAAATCCTTGATTACTTCATTCATTAATCTCATGAATGTGCTCAGGGAATTTGTTAATCCAAATGGCATAACAAGCCACTCATACAATCCTTCATTCATCTTGAATGTTGTCTTCCATTCATCTCCTTCTCTCATTCTTATCTGATGATAGTCAGTCTTCAAGTCTATCTTGGAAAAATAATTTGCTCCACTCAATAAATCCATCAAATCATCCATTCTAGGTAAAGGAAATTTGTACCCGATGGTTATCTTATTGATGGCTCTAGAATCTGTGCACATTCTCCATCCTCCATCTTTCTTTGGACTTAACACATTTGGAACTGTGCATGGACTCAAGATTTATCTGACCAAACCTTTATCCAACAACTCTTGGACTTGATTCTTGACCTCTTAATTCTCTTGAGGCGTCAACTTGTATGTTGCGTTATTTGGAAAACTCGCTCCTGGAATAAGGTCAATGTGGTGACTAATACCCCTGATGGGTCATAAAGAACAAGGTAATTCATCCACCACGATATTAACAAACTCATACAACAATTCCTGAATTTCTACAGGCAAATCATCCATAGAAGTGTTTGTAAGGATGAATCTGGGCTTCCTCACCACAGCAAACTGCATATCCTATTCCTTATTGACTTTGTTCAAGAGTTCATTCCCACTTATGAGAAGCATTCTAGGACTAGCCTCTTCCTTCACTCCCTTATCTTCTATTGGCAGCAACATATGCTTACAACCATTCTTCTCAAGGGTGTAATTATTTTTCCTTCCATCATGTATGACATTTATGTCATATTGCCACGATCTTCCCAACAAAACATGGAAAACATCCATAAGTATGACATCACATAGAATCTCATCCTTATAACCACCTATTTTAAACTCAACATTGCATTGTTGATTTACCATGACTTGGTGTCCCTTTT
Organism: Picea mariana; assembly: GCA_032191745.1. Taxonomy (NCBI): domain Eukaryota; kingdom Viridiplantae; phylum Streptophyta; class Pinopsida; order Pinales; family Pinaceae; genus Picea; species Picea mariana. The sequence continues at coordinate 76,694 of JASDQU010439800.1, read as the reverse complement.
GCAACCATGATACTTTGTATGGGTTTGGATGTGCAGTTGTCTCCAGCTCCATCTTTTCCACCATTTCTGTGGATACCAAATTATCAGTGCTCCTACTATCTATAATCACTTTGCATACCATGTCTTTAGTCTTGCAAGCAATCCTGAATAGACTATTTCTTTGAACTGACTATTTTTCCTCTTTCTCCAGTTTAATGAGAACTTTCCTCATCATGAGTGATCTCCCTTATTCTGTTGTTTCTACCTCCACATTCCTCTTCTGTTCTTTGGAAATGTGAGCTTCTTCGCCTTCTACAGTCTTCATTTTCTAGAGACAATCCCAAGACATATGCCTTGTCTTTCCAAACGCATAACATTTCACTTCTCCTCCTATGCCTCTTCCTCTTCCTTGAGAAAAATATTTTCTTCTACCATACTCTCCCCATCTGGAAATTTGTCCTCTTTCTGTTTGGTTGTGATACTTTCCAGCTTTAGCTCTGGGTTTCTGGAACTTTTCTTGGGAAATTCCTCTGCATTTGTTTGGAGTTTTCCCTCTATCTCACTGGATTTGCTTCATGGCCAACTTTTCCTCCACTTTCAGTGACATATGATAAGATTCCTCTATATTTCTTACTGTCATCATACAGATTTCATCTTTAATTTCATACCTTAGGCCATTTATATACCTGCAAGTTTTTTCTTCATCGTTCTCCCGATGCCCTACTCTGATGTTCAACCTGTAAAATTATTCAATGTACTCTTTCACTGACAATCCTTTCTATCTTAAGTTCTAGAACTTCCTAAATAGATTTATCTGATAATCTTTGGGTATGAATTTAGCTTTTAATTTAGCTACCATTATGTCCCAACTTTTTATTTTTTTCTTACCTTTGCATATTTTGTCAGCCTGCAATTCATCCCACCATAGTGTTGCATGTCCCTTTAGTCTGGTCATAGCGTGATTCACTTTATTTTCATCATCGATCTCTTGATAATCAAAGTACTTGTCCAAAGAACTTTTCAAATCCAGTAGATCCTCAAAATCTAAGTTGCCTTCATACATTGGGACCTCTATTTTTTCTCTAGCTCCCATTTTAGCAACGACTCTCCATAGTCTCTCTTCTCCAGCTTCTTCTCCAAGTCATCTGGCCAGAAGTTCTTGAGAAGTTGAATCGGATGGTGGAATCGCTTCAGGAGGAAGTTTTGAAATCTCGTGAACCGTTGGATCTCTTAGAACAGCGAAGAGATTAAGATTGAGTGTCTTTTTAACACCCTTAAGCTCTAGAGGGATAGTGACCGTCAGCTCAGGATCAACGTGGGTCGTTGATCTCTCATGCGAACTTGCATATCGGAGTTCGGGGAATGGAGTGATAAGAGGTTTGGGTTCAAGCGTCTTGGATCGCCGATTTTCAAAATCTCGATATGTCATGGGTCATTAGATCAAGGGAGGCATATAGCCGTTGGATCTCGTCAAAGGATGGATTTCAGAGTCGGGGGTTCGCAAGGAGAGTGTACAAGGGGTGGTGATCCAACTCACAAATAACAAGTTGCAAAAGGCGCTTGCGCCTAGGCTTGGTTGTGGTCACGTTGGAGAGGGGGATTACACCATAAGTCCATTCAAAATTTTGTGTTTTGTCTATTGCCAAGAGCCATGGCATAGTGTTCGAAGCGCCCCAACTTGCGAAAACCGAAATCTTGTGTGGGATTAAACAAGGGGTTTTGTTAACCCTTGTCATGGTCTAGAGAAGATCTTGCACGGATCTTGGCCTGAGGGCAGGAGGTCTGCACCAGTTGTGGTATCAGAGCCTAGAACAAGTTCTTTTCTTTCTGTAGCAGAGAGAAAAGAGGAATTTTATATCCATGCCGCCGAGAAGTAGAGAAAGGGCAATGCTTGATCCAGCAGTGGAAAGAGAAATGTCTGAATTATGTGCTAGGCTCGATGATATGGAGATAGCACAGAGGCGCACAGTTGACACTGGGGATATCAGTGAATATGAAAGTGAAAATGAAGTTGAAAATGAAGGAGAAGAAGTTGCAGTCGAAGATGTTGCATAAGAACGCTTATTCAAGGTTGTTTCTAGGATAGGTTCTAGGGAAAAAATGGACATTCCAATGTATGAAGGCAACTTGGATGTTGAAGAGCTTCTAGACTGGATTAGAGCTCTAGACAAATACTTCGACTATGAGGATGTCGAGGAAGAAAAAAAAGTAAAACATGTTGTTACTAGACTTAAAGGGCATGTAGCACTGTGGTGGGATGAACTGCAGGCTGATAGACATTGCAAGGGCAAGCAGAAAATCAAAAGATGGGATAGAATGGTTGCAAAAATGAAAGCCAAGTTTATACCCAGGGATTATCAAAGAAATCTGTTTCGGAGGATGGAGAATTTGAGACAGAAGCTGATGTCAGTGAAAGAATACACTGAAGAGTTCTATAGGATAAACATCAGAGCAGGTAATCCGGAAAGCAATGATGAGAAAGTTTCTAGGTATATGAATGGTCTACGATATGACATTCAGGACGAGATGAGAATGATGACCATCCGAACCGTAGAAGATGCTTATCATATGGCTCTGAAAGCTGAAGAGAAGCAGATCCAAAAGCAAGGTCAAAGAGGCTGAGGCAGAAGTCAAAGTAGAGGCAAGACGATTGCTCAGGATAGAACTCAGAAACCTAAAGAAGAGGGGAAGAAACCTCAAACTCAATCTGAGAGAGGAGGAAGCTCACAGGGGAGGCAGTATGCAGATAAAAATACTTTTCCTTGAACCAGAGGAAGAGGAATAGGCAGAGGAGGTGAAGCGAAATGCTTTGTCTGTGAGAAAATCGGACATAAATCCTATGAGTGTCCAGATAGGAAGAAAGATGGTGGTGAAACTCACATTGCCGAAGCTCAAGGATGGAATGTTGAGGCAAAGGACATTGAGGGTGGAAGATCTTTGATGATGAGGAAAGTTCTCTTGAAACCAGAGAAGGAGCCAGAGAACCCAGCCCAAAGAAACAATATGTTTCGGACTGCTTGCAAAACCAAAGACAGGGTATGCAAGGTCATAGTAGACATTGGTAGCACAAATAATCGTGTATCTACGGAAATGGTAGAAAAGATGGAGCTGGAGACTGTTGCACATCCAAGCCCCTACAAAGTTTCGTGGCTACAAAAAGGACATCAGGTAAATGTCACTAAACAATGTTTAGTTGAATTTAATATAGGAGGATATAAAGATGAGATATTATGTGATGTCATTCTCATGGATGTTTGTCATCTATTGTTGGGTATACCATGGAAATATAACGTAAATGTGGTGCATGATGGGAGAAAGAACACGTACACTCTGGAGAAAAGTGGTAGGACACACATGTTGTTGTCGATTAAGAATAAAGAGGTGAAAACATAGATGAGCAACACTGTACTTCTCATGAGTGGGAAGGAACTTCTTAAGGAAGTCAAGAAGAAGGAAGACACGCAATACATTGTGGTTAGGAAGCCCAGAATTGTTTTGAACAACACTAGGATAGATGATTTACCAGAAGAAATCCAGGAGTTGTTGGAAGAATTTGTTGATATAGTAGTGGACAAACTACCTTGTTCGTTGCCACCTATCAGGAGTATAAGCCATCATATCGATCTTATACCTGGATGTCGTTTTTCGAACAAAGCTGAGTACAGGTTGGCATCGCAAGAGAATGAAGAAGTTAAGAGACAGGTCCAGGACTTAATGGACAAAGGATTGATTCAGGAGAGCTTGATTCCATGCGTTGTTCCGACAGTGCTCGGCCCAAGAAAGGATGGTGGTTGGAGAATGTGTAGAGACTCGAGGGAAATTATCAAAATTACCATCAGATACAGGTTCCCATTGCCAAGGATGGAAGACTTGATGGACTTCTTGAGTGGAGCAAATTTTTTTTCAAAGAATGATTTGAAAAGTGGATATCATCAGATTAGAATGAGAGAAGGTGATGAATGGAAGACGGCATTCAAGACAAATGAAGGGTTGTATGAATGGATTTTCATGTCATTTGGCTTGACAAATCCACCCAGTATTTTCATGAGGTTGATGAACGAAGTCCTGAAGGATTTCATTGGGAAATTCGTCATTGTATATCTTGATGATATATTAATTTTCATAAAAACTGAAGCAGGACATTTAAATCATTTAGTTGCACTGATGCGGAGGTTACAGCAAGAGAAATTACTGATCAATATGAAGAAATCATCATTTATGAGGACAGAACTCATTTATTTGGGTTTTGTTATCTCTGCAAATGAATTGAAAATGGATCTGGAAAAGATAAATGTGATTAGGGATTGGCCATCGCCGAAGAGCGTGTTTGAAGTTTGAATCTTCCATGGTTTGGCTAGATTCTACAGGAAATTCATCCGAAACTTCAGTGGAATTAGCGCACCGATGATGCATACAGTGAAGAAAAGGCATAAATCTTTTCACTCGACGGAGGAAGCGGAGAAGAACTTCAACCTGTTGAAGAAGAAGATCACTGAGCAACTAATTCTGGTTTTGCCAGATTTCAGCAAGACATTCCAGGTCAGGTGTGACGTAAGTGGATTTTCCATTGGAGTGCTCTTGAGCCAAGACAACAGGTCGATTGCGTATTTCAGTGAAAACTGAATGAAGCAAATATCAAGTACTCCACGTACGACAAAGAATTATATGCAATCATACAAGCGTTGAAGAAATGGAGGCACTATTTGGTTCCCAAAGAGTTCGTTTTGTACAGTGATAATCACGCTTTTCAATTCGTGACTCGACAGGATAAGTTGAACCAAAAACATGCTAAATGGGTTGAATACATGCAGAATTTTACTTTTGTGATCAAACATATTTTTGGAACTGCTAACAAATTTGTTGACGATTTGAGCAGAAAATGTTTGCTTATGCAGGAATTCAGAGTCAAGACTTTGGGTTTTGATAACCTCAAATAAATGTACAGGGATGATCTAGACTTCAAAGAGGCATATGAGGCATCTGAGAATCCAATTCTCAGGGACAGAAGTCAATGGAATGAATACATGATCCAAGATGGATTATTGTTCAGGGGAAACCAGCTATGTGTTCCAAAATGCTCCATGAGGGAGAATTTGCTGAAGGAAAAGCATAGCGGAGGATTGGTCAGACACTTCGATCATGAAAAAACGTTCTCAAAGCTGAATGGCTCATATTTCTAACCAGGGATGAGGACAGATGTGAAGAAATTTGTGGACAGGTGCAGAATTTGTCAGCACACGAAAGGAAAAAGGCAGAACACAGGGTTATACCAACCATTACCCATATCGGAAAGGTCGTGGGATGCCGTGAGAATGGATTTCATATTGGGACTGCCAAGGACACAAAGGGGATATGATTCAATATTTGTAGTGGTAGACAGATTTTCAAAGATGGCACATTTCATACCATGCCAGAAAACCAGTGACACAACTCATATTGCGAACCTTCTTTTCAAGGAAGTCGTTAGACTTCACAGCTTGCCAAGGAGTATCGTTTCTGATCGAGATACCAAGTTTGTAGGACATTTCTGGAGGACCTTGTGGAAGAAGTTGGGGAAAAATTTGTCTTTTAGCTCAGCATATCATCCTCAGACAAATGGACAGACAAAGGTCGTGAACAGGAGCTTGGGATATTTGTTAAGGAGCTTAGTGACTGAACACCACATTCAATGGGATCACATTCTGCCACAGGAAAAATTTTCTTACAGTGATTCACTCAATAGAAGCACAGGGAAGAGTCCATTCCATATTGTATATGGAATATAGCCATGGGGAGTTTCTGAATTGAAAGATTCAGAACAAACTGAATTCAGGAGTGCTAGTGAAGAGGACTTTGCAGAAAGAATGAAGGAGCTTCATAGTAGAATTAAGGAGCGATTGCAGAGTTCAAGTCAAGAGAACAAGCATAGAGTAGATCAGCACAGGTGAGAAATTCAATTCAAAGTTGGTGATTTGATTCTTGCACATTTGAGGAAGGAGAGGTTCCCAAGGGGAACATACAACAAGTTGAAGATGAAAAGGATTGGACCGTGCAAGCTCATAAGGAAATTTGGGATAAATGCATATGATATTGAATTACATGATGGGGTTGGAATCTCATCGATATTCAATGTCATAGATTTGTACCCTTACAGAGTTGAATAAGGAGGAGCAGAAGATAAACAAGAAAAGATTCAATGAACAAAACAAATGCTTGTAGCTGAAAAGCCACAGATGGAAAGCATAATTGACAAGAGGATTAGCAAAAAGACCAGGAGAAAAGAGTATTTTGAATACTTGGTCAAATGGAAAGGACATCAAGTTGAAGATGTCATCTGGGAGGATGAAACAGCAATTCAAAAGCATGGACGAATAGTGAAGGAACTCATGAATAGGAGTTCATGAAAGTTTTCAAGCAAGGGATTATGATGCAGGAGCATCGTATAAATCCAAAGGCATGCGCCTAACCAAAGGAGACAGTTGGAAAAACACCAATGCACATTTTGAAATGTTTTGAAGATTAATGGATGGACATTAATGTAATAGCTAGGGAAGTGTACTTACCTTTGTGTTTTGGAGATTTTAAACAGATCTTGAGCATTGCTCTCATCTGTCGAATGTAGAGGCATTTATGCGTAATGAATGTAAAGTAGGTAGATTTAAATAATATATTAGACAATTTTAGGAGCATAGGAGGTAGGAGGGAAAACGGATGATAGACACCCTCAACCTTTTGATCATTGGGAACATTATGATTCAGATTTCATAAGTCGTAGAGCTGGAGAGGAGAACAGAGATTTTTTTCATGCATTCTAGCTGTAGTTGTTTACCATGTATGAGAGCACTAGAATTAATGAAAGAAAATATTTGATTCCAATCTTTGTTTTTGTTATGTTTGTTGGAATCGCCTATTGAATGATATGTTGTGGCTTGTTTGCATTCTTTGTGTGCATTTTATTTCAATGCAAATCTGTGTGTGTATATTCTAGGATTCTATGTTGAATATTTGAATTATGGATAAGGGGAGAATGAGTTTCAGTTGTTTCTCTTTCTGAGAACACCTTCAAAGAGTGAAGTGGAGGGCCACAAGGAGTGTGTCGATCAGACTCTGATTTTTACCTCAGAAATCTCAAAAGAGATTCAAACTTTGTCTTTACAGGAAAGAGTGTTAGCAGAGCATAGAGTCATGCAAGGTGTGCGCAGGCTGGGTGAATTCTTGGATTTTACCAAATCCAAGAGAGAAATTGAGAGACTGTTGTCACAAGGAGTGCACAAAGTCAAAGATCTAAAATAACTAGAGGTTATTTGAAAACTTCCGCAAGGAGTGCGTGCATGGACTCTTTTTGGAGGCCTTGAGTTTGCAAGTGAAAGATCAGGAGGGTTAGAACCTGTGAATTGTTCCAAAGGGAGACGGAGGTTGAATTGTTTCGCAGGAATCAAGTTTAGGAGGGAAGGATGCCAATTCGTCTAGCCAGAAGTCCTTAAGAATTTGAATCGAACGGTGGAATCGCTTCAGGAGGAAGTGTCAAAATCCTATGAACCGTTGAATCTCTTAGAACAGCGAAGAGATTAAGACTGAGTGTCTTTTCAACACCCTTAAGCTCTAGAGGGATAGTGATCGTCAGATCCAGATCAATGTGGGTCATTGATCTCACATGCAAACTCGCGTATCGGAGTTCAGGGAATGGAGTGACAAGAGGTTTGGGGTCAAGCATCTTGGATCGTTGACTTGTGAAATCTTGATACGTTGCGGGCCGTCATATCAAGGGAGGCATACAGTCGTTGGATCTCATCGAAGGCTGGATTTCGGAGTCGAGGATTCACAAGGAGAGTGTACAAGGGGTGGTTCTCCAACTCGTGAATCGCGAGTCGTGAAAGGCGCTTACACCTAGGCTTGGTTTTGGTCACGTTGGAGAGGGGGCTTACACCATAATCCCATTCAAAAAAAATTGTTTCGGCTATTTCCAAGAGCCATGGCATAGTGTTTGAAGCGCCCCAACTTGCGAAAACCGAAATCCTGTGTGGGATTAAACAAGGGGTTTTGTTAACCCTTGTCATGGTCTAGAGAAGATCATGCGTGGATCTTGGCCTGAGGGAAGGAGGTCTGCACCACTCTCCTTCCTCCACGTCTCCTCCTTCATATAAAAGGCTAAGATCTACTACGTTATTCTAAGCTTCGGGGGATTGAAAACTCCTCACCTCTAGTCTCTCAAACTTTCAGTCTCCTGAAATCGATGATTTGTTGGCACACGTCCACAGAAATCAATGATTGAGATTTACTCTTCTCTTCGGAGCTTCAGGAGATCTTTGAATATTCATCGTAGTGCCTCCTTCCTCCTAGAGGGCCAGACTTCTGAAGTTGATGATCTGTTGACATGCATCCACAGTGATCAACACTCCAGATGAGTTTCGGATTTCATAACTTCGGAAGGTTCCACCTTCCTCAAGCTCCTCGAACGAAATATTTTGAACTAACAAAGTTAGAATGACTTCAGGACTTACCACTCACACAACTCCTCATAATCTAACGATTTTGAATATAGCGGCTTTTCCCGAATGGATCTTCTTCATTTGTCCTTCAAACACACCAAATCCCTCCTCCAAAGGAATTTGTTTTTATACTTCTTCTGAGTTTTTATACTCAGAGGGTTTTGAACCCTGGTGCACACTTTACGCTATCTCTCCTGAGCTTGAAGTCTCTAAGGACTTCTGGGGCGCACTCCTTGCACTCACCCCCTTAGAAATTTTTTGACCCTTCTCTAAGTGTCAGCCCTATACACTCCTTTCACGGATATTTCTCAGAGAACTTATACTCAACGAGTATACATGCACACCTTGCACTATCTCTGTAAAACTTTTACTCTATCCCTCCTGAGCTTTAAGTCTATCCATGACACCAGCATGTGCAGTCCTTTCGTGGGTACTGTGTGTTCCCTAACTGAATGTTTCAGAAGAGAAACAACTGAAACTTATACAAATCTCAAAGATTCATTCACAGAAATATAAATGCACATATAAAACATAGTAAACACATAAATAGGACTTCATTCAATCAATTAGCTCAGAGGTAAAACAAACCCAGGCATTGAAGCAAATATTCCTTATCTTATATTCAAATATGGAGTATATATGCACAGAGTTATTGCAATCTTCTTTTGTTCTACACCAAGAATAAAATGAGATTCAATAGCTTTCAACAATGCTAACTTCATCTGGTTCAACAACCTATAAAATGGCATAATTTACAAGTTTTATACATGAAGGGGATTCTCGAGCCTTCTCTCCTAACTACCTACTACTATCATATAGAAATCAAGAATCCTACTCCTAGGCTAGCTATGAATTAATGATCATTTAAAATATGTATAAGGATCAATGCTCAACATCTATACAATCTCTTTATGCATTAAAGAAATTACAATCCGCTAGGATCTCCTAAAACGACTTCAGCCTCCAAACATTAAATATCATTCATTACATCCTTTTCACAAATTCGAAATTCAAAAAGGTGCTTCCTCCTTTGAGAATACAAATCAACTTCCATGTACGCGTTGGATGATGTGTTGTCCTCCTGTATGGCCTCCTTTAAATGTTGATGGTGATGTTCCTGCATCATACTCCTCAAGACAAAATATTCATGGACTCCTGTCCATGAGCTCCTGCATTTTCTTTCCATGTTTCTGAATGTCGGGTTCAGTTAACCAACTGGCATATTCTGTTGGGTGGTATTTCCACTTCACCAAGTACTCAAAATAAGTCTTCCTCCTAGTCTTCTTTCCAATCCATTGATCTAGAATTTAATCCATTTGTGGATTTTTTGTTGTGGGATTCTACTTCTCCCACTCTACCTCCTTCTGATCACCCAATTCTCCTATATCATCCATATTGTAAGAGTACAGGTCTACAAAATTGAATATTGGTGATATTCCAACATTTTCTGCAAGCTCAATTTCGTAAGCGTTGTCAACAAATTTTCTAAGAATTTTACATGGTCCTATATTCTTCATCTTTAATTTGTTATATGTTCCCCTTGGGAACCTTTCCTTCCTCATATGTTCTACAACTTTATCTCCAAAATCGAAATGAACCTCTCTTCTTCTCTGATCAATGCGGATCTTGTACTTCTAGCTATTATCATGTAACTATCCCTTTATCCGATCATGTAGTTTATGTATCTATGCAGCGAAGTCTTCTTCTCCTGCACTTCGAAACTCATCATGTCCAAAGTTCTTAACTCTAAAATTCATCTCAAATGCATCCCATACAGTATCTGAAATGGACTTTTTCCAGTTCTTATATTCGATGAATCATTATAAGCAAACTCTACCTAGTGCAAAACTTGATCCCACTGACTGTGATGTTCAGTGACCAAACTCCTTAGAAAATTTCATAAGCTCTGATTTACCACCTCATTCTATCCATCTGTCTGAGGGTGATATGCTAAACTAAAGGAAAATTATGTTCCCAGCTTCTTCCATATATTTCTCCAAAAGTGTCCCACGAATTTGGTATCTTTGTCTGAGACTATACTTGTGGGTAAGCCATGTAATCTCACAACCTCCTTCAAAAAAAAATTGGCTATGTGAGTAGCATCACTGGTTTTCCGGCATGGTATGAAATGTGCCATCTTAGAAAACCTATCAACCACTACAAATATGGAATGACTTCCCTTCTGTGTTCTTAGCAATCCCAATAAAAAATCCATGTTTATGGCATCCCACGACCTGTCTTGAATAGGAAAGGGATGATACAGACCCGTGTTTTGATGTTTCCCCTTTGCATAATGGAAGACTCTATATTTGTCCACAAATTTCTTCATGTTGTACCTCATACATGGCCAATGGTATGAATAAATCAGTTGTGCATAATTCTTATCATGGCCGACATGTCCAGCCAATCCCCCACTATGATTTTCTTTCAACAGGTTGTCTCTCATTGAGCATCTCAGAATACATAATTTGCTTCCCTTGAACAACAGTCCATATTGGATCAAATATTCCATCCACTAACTTATGTCCCTTAGAAATGGTTTTCACATGCTTCATGAGCCTCCTTTAAATCTAGATCTTCACGATACATCCCTTTAAGGTGTTCAAACCCTAAGGTCTCCACTTGAAATTCCTACATAATCAGACATCTCTTGATCAAAGCATCAACAACTTTGTTAGAGATACCACTAATGTGCTTAGTGACAAAATTAAAATTCTGCATGAATTCTACCCATTTAGCAAGTCTTTGGTTCAACTTCTCATGTCTAGTTATGAACTGTAAAGCCTGATTGTCATTGTACAAGACAAAATCCTTTGGAATAAGGTAATGCCTCCTTTTTCAGAGTTTGTTTTACAACATAAAACTCCTTGTCATACGTTGAGTACTTCCTCTTAGTTTCATTCAGCTTCTCACTGAAGTAAGCAACGGGATAATTTTCTTGGCTCAAGACTGCACCAATAGCTACTCCACTTGCATCACATATCACCTGAAATGTCTTCCCAAAATCGGGCAGAACTAGAATAGGTTGTTTTGTTATCTTGGATTTTAACACTATATATTTTCTCGGCTTCATGTGTCCAATTAAAATATCGGTTCTTTTTCTTTATGGTGCATAGTATGGGTGCACAAATGCTATTGAAATTTATGATGAATTTCCTATAAAAACTTGCTAACCCATGAAAACTTCTTACCTCAAATACACTTCTTAGAGAAGGCCACTCTCTAATTTCCCTCACCTTCTCTGGATCCATATTCAACTCATTTTAAGAGATCACAAAACCCAAGAATATGAGTTATGTCTTCATGAAAGAACATTTCTTTAGATGTATCAGCAGCTTCTCCTATTGCAACCTCTTCAACACCAGTTTCAAGTGCCTCAAATGTTCTCCTTCAGTCTTACTAAAAACTAAAATGTCATCTAAATACACAATTACAAACTTACCAATGAAATCCTTGAGTACTTCATTCATTAATCTCATGAATTTGCTTGGGCCATTTGTTAATCCAAATGGCATAACAAGCCACTCATACAATCCTTCATTTGTCTTGAATGTTTTCTTCCATTCATCTCCTTCTCTCATTCTTATCTAATGATAGCCAGTCTTCAAGTCTATATTGGAAAAAATAATTTTCTCTACTCAAGCAATCCATCAAATCATCCATTATGGGTAAAGGAAATATGTACCTAATGGTTATCTTGTTTATGGCTCTAGAATCTATGTACATTCTCCTTCCTCCATATTTCTTTGGACTTAACACAGTTGGTATTGCGCATGGACTCAAGATTTCTCTAACCAAACCTTTATCCAACAACTCTTGGAATTTATTCTTGACCTCTTCATTTTCTTGATGTGTCAACCTGTATGTTGCTTTATTTGGAAAACTCACTCCTGGAATAAGGTCAATATGTTGACTAATACCCCCGATGGGTGGTAAATAATGAGGTAATTCATCCACCGCGATATCGGAAAAATCCTCCAACAATTCCTGAATTTATACATGCAGATCATCCATAGAAGTGTTCGTAAGGATGACTATGGTATTCCTCACCAAAGAAAATTGCGTCTCTTGTTCCTTATTGACTTTGTTCAAGAGTTCCTTCCCACTCATGAGAAGTATGTTAGTACTAGCCTCTTCCTTCACTCCCTTATCTTCTATTGGCAGCAACATATGTTTATAGCCATTCTTCTCAAGGGTGTAAGTATTTTTCCTTCAATCATGTATGAAATTTATGTCATATTTCCATGGTATTCCCAACATAACACGGAAAACGTCCATAGGTATGACATCACACAGAATCTCATCCTTATAACCACCTATCTTAAAATCAGCATTGCATTGTTGACTTACCATGACTTGGTGTCCCTTTCGCAACCACAATACTTTGTATGAGTTCGGATGTGTCGTTGTCTCTATCTCCAGCTTTTCCACCATTTCTGTGGATACAAGATTAGCAGTGCTCCCACTATCTATAATCACTTTGCATACGATGTATTTAGTCTTACAAGCAGTCCTGAACAAAAATTTTCTCTGAACTAGTTCTTTTGCCTCTTTCTCTGGTTTTCTGAGAACTTTCCTCATCATGAGAGATCTCCCTTCTTCTATTGTTTCTACCTCCACATTCCTCTTATATGCTTCAGAAATGTGATCTTATCCACCTTCTGCAGTCTTCTTTTTCTTAGGATAATCCCAAGACATATGCCATGTCTTTCCACAGGAATAACATTTTACTTCTCCTCCTCTACCTCTTCCTCTTCCTCGAGAAAAAGAGTTTCTTCCACCATAGCGTCCCCCTATGGAAATTCCTCCTCTTTCTATCTAGATTTTATACTTTCCATCTTCATCTTTGGGTTTCTTGAACTTTTCTCGAGCAACTCCTCTGCCTCTGTTTGGATTTTTCCCTTTGTTTCACTAGCTTTTCTTCCTCACCAACTTTTCCTCTGCTTGTAGTGCTATATGATAAGCGTCCTCTACAGTTCTTACTATCATCATACTAATTTCATCTTGAATATCATACCTCGAGACATTTATATACCTATCATTTTTTTCTTCATCGTTATCTCGATGCCCTGCTCTGATGTTCAGCCTGTAAAATTCTTCATTGTACTCTTTCACTGACAAGATTTTTTGTCTTAGGTTTTTTAATTTCCTAAACATATTTATCTGATAATGTTTGGGTATGAATTTAGCTTTTATTTTAGCAACCATTATGTCCCAAATTTTGATTTTTTGCTTACCTTTGCATCTTTTGTCAGCCTACAATTCGTCCCACCATAGCATTGTATGTCCCTTTAGTCTGGACATAGCGTGATTCACTTTCTTTTCATCATCGATATCCTCATAATCAAAGTACTTGTCCAAATCACTTATCCAATCCAACAGCTCCTCAACATATAAGTTTCCTTCATACATTGGGACCTATATTTTTGCTCTAGCTCCCATTTTAACAATAGCTCTCAATAGTCGCTCTTCTGCAATTTCTTCTCCTGCAGCTCCTTATTCTCCTTCTTCTTCACTCTCAGCCTCATTGATGTCGCCAGCATTAGGTACTCTTCTCTGCATTGTCTCCATGGTGCCCAATCTTGCATGAAGTCACCTCAGCTCCTCTTCCATTGTTGGATTTTCTATAGGTTTGTCCCTGTGTCTCCTTGGCAGCATGGTACCAAGTTATTCTTCACACAGAGCACAATTCAAGATTTTATACCACTTGATGAAAACCCACACCCACTCTCTGGGGTCTAAGCGACCTCCCGATCTAGGATTGTTTGACTTGGAGAGATGGATCAGCTCGCAGACTCTGTTTGAGCCCTCCAAAACCAATTTCACAGGTCATATACCTTTCTTCCCGAATGCAAAACTAAAATTTTGGGGGTCCCTAAGCACCAGAGAATTTCTACAAGGGACCATGGGCCAAGACGGTCGGATAAATCTCAACTCTTTGAATAATTCAGGACTTTAGATATCCCGAGCTTCGGGAGTCTCAACAAATTTTTATTGTGTTCCTTATGAACGCCGAAGTAGCGGAGCGTCGAACAACAAAGAAGATCAACAGTCCACAAAACCCATTGAAATCCACAGTGGGGAATGAATTCGGTACATTGGGCTTCTATGGTCCTATCCACTCCAATGTTTTATTCCTATGGAGCGTCAAATCCTAGACCAGATTGGAAGGCTCTTGTTCTACCACCAAATCGACGATTTATGACCACTTCACAACTCCAGACTTCGGGTATTTTCATGACACCTCTCCACAGGTCTCTCGGAGTTCCAAACTAGCGATTACACATGGGAAATGATCCAATGGATCACACGCTCCAACAAATGAATGGTATAGATTTATTTCGTACTTCGGGTGTATGGGCCTTTACACAATGTAAACCCTTGTATCTCCCAAACATTGAAGTGTCAGAGTTCCTCTCATTCCTCCACATGTCCTCCTTCACATCAATGGATGAGATCTACTTTGTTATTCAGAGCTTCAGGGAATTGAACACTCCTCGCCTCTGGTATCCTGGACTCGACAATATGTTGGCACGTGTCCACTGAAATCAATGATTGTGATTTACTCTATTCTTTGAAGCTTCAGGAGATCGTTGAATCTTCACCATAGTGCCTCCTTCCTCCTGAAGGGACGGTCTTCTGAAGTTGATGATCCACTGACACGCGTCCATGGCAATCAACGCTCCATATGAGATTCAGATTTCGGAACTTCGAGGGTTTCGCCTTCTTCGAGCTCCTCGAAATAAATCTTCCAAACTGATGAAGTCTAAAAGACTTCAAGACTTAACCCTTGTGCAACTCCTCATAATCTAACAGTTGTGAATATAGTTTCTTCTCCCAAATAGATCTTGTTTGTTCGTCCTTCAAACACACCAAATCCCTCCTCCAAAGGAATTGTTATCGCTACTTCTTCTGATTTTTATACTCGGAGTGTTTTGAACCCTGGTGCACACTTTGAACTATCTCTCCTAAGCTTGAATTCTCTAAGGACTTCTGGTGTGCACTCCTTGCACTCGCCCCCTTAGAAAGTTTTCGACACTTCTCTTAGTGTCATCCCTACACACTCCTTGCACGAGTATTTCTCATAGAAATTATACTCAACGATTATACATTCACATCTCGCACTATCTCTATAAAACTTTTACTCTATCCCTCTTGAGATTTAAGTCAATCCATGACTCCAACCTGTGCACTCCTTGTGTGGGAACTGAGAGTTCCCTAACCGAATGTTTCAGAAGAGAAACAACTGAAACTTATACAAATCTCAAAGATTCATTCACATAAATATAAAAAACACATAGTAAACACATAAATAGAACTTCATTCAATCAATTATCTTAGAGGTAAATCAAACCCGTGCATTGAAGCAAATCTCCCTTCTCTTATATTCTAATATGGAGTATATATACACAGAGTTCTTGCAATCTTCTTTTGTTCTACAGCAATAATACAATGAGCTTCAATATATTTCAGCAATACTAACTTCAGCCTGGGTCAACAACCTCTAAAATGGCATAATTTACAAGTTTTATACATGAAGGGGCTTCTCAAGCCTTCTCTCCTAACTACCTATTGCTATCACATTGAAATCAAGCATCCTACTCCTAGAATATCTATGAATTAATGAGAATTTACAATATGGATAAGGATCAATGCTCAACATCTGTACAATATCTTTGTACATTAAAGAAATTACAATCCACTAGGATCTCCTAAAACGGATTCAACCTCCAAACATTAAAGAGAATTCATTACATCCTTTTCACAAATTCAAAATTCAAAAAGGCACTTCCTCCTTTGAGAATCCAAATCAGCTTCCATGTACGCGCTGGATGATGATATTTCCTCCTGTATGGCCTCGTTTTAATGTTGATGGTGATGCTCCTGCATCACTTGGTTGATGTGAGGGTTCTCTGCACTTGGGTTATGATTGTTTGTATATGTATGACACATGATTAGAGAGACATAGTTTTACGTGGTTTGAGATATACACTTGTGAAAGTGGGTATGATATCTATGTGATCAGATCTGATTGGTTGAAGATATTATTGGTATAGATTGTTGGTATAGATTGGTACAGGTTATTGGTACAGGTTGTTACAGGTTTTTGTTACCGATTGTTGGTACAGTTTTTATAGTGACATGTCTTACAGGGACATATTGAAAGTGACAGAGTGGTAGTGGTAGTATCAGTTATTTGACACTTCTATTTTAGGGTGGTTGGAAGGGGCAAGGATAGGTGGTTGTATCCACCTTCTGATTGTAACCATAGAACATAGGGTGTTGTAGCCTCCTTCTAGTTGAAGCCATAAAATCAGGGAGTTGTATCTTCATTCATGTTAGAGCCTAAGAAACCAGGGGGTTGTAGCCTCCTTCGAGTTATAGATGGAAAACTAGGAAGTTGGTGCTTCTTATTAATGTACTTCTTTTGACAATATAAGAAAATCATTATGTGGTTTTCTCCTACATTGGGTTTCCACGTAAAATATTGGTGTATTTTGTTTATGTGTGGTTGTTTATTTTTCATTGCTTATGTATCTTGCTCAAATTTAATGTTATTGATAATATGCTCATAAAGTAAACAATACAAATTGTTTTTAAAAATGATTAAAATTAATAATATTGATTCACCCCCCCCCCACCAACTCTCAGTATTCCAACAATTGGTATCAGAGCAAGTCCTTCAAGAAGAATTTTAACCACTGGAAGCAGATCATGGAATATGATAAGATTGGAGCACCAATGTTTGATGGTCATAATTATGGATTCTGGATTATAAGGATGAAAACCTTTTTACATGCACAGGGATTTGATGTATGGTGAGAAGTAGCAGACAGATACAAATCACCATCCACTCCCCCAATAGACAAGGATGGAAATAAACTCGAAGAAAATAATTCAAAGGCTAAAGGTACTATTTTGAACAGTCTTGCTAATTTAGTATTTGTTAAAGTTATGCATTGTGATTCTACAAAAGATCTATGGGATAAGCTTCAAAATATTTATGAAGAAGGTCAAGGGAGCTAAACTCCAACCCTTTAGAGCTAAGTTTGAACAATTGAAAATGAACGAAGACGAAGACATTGCAACTTGCTTTCTGTGAGTTGATGAAGTAGTGAATACTATTAAAGGTTTGGGAGAAGAAATGAAGGAACCAATCATTGTTCAAAAGGTACTAAGGTATCTACCTATGAGATTTGATCCAAATATTTCAGCTTTAGAAGAAAGAACAGATATAGACACCTTGAGCATGGATGAGATACATGGGATACTCATTGCCTATGAAATGAGAAGAGAATAGGAAAACCCGGTTACAAATGAAGCAGCATTCAAAGCATCCAAGAAGACAAAGAAAAAGAGGAAGCAAAATCCAAATTCAGATTGTATTTGCAGTGATGATTCAAGAGACGATGAAGAAATGGAAAACTTCGTCAGAAAGTTGAAAAGAGGAACGAGAAAATATAAAGGTATGCTTCTATTGAAATATTTTGATTTTGGTGGTGTTGGTCATTTTTCTTCTAAATGTCCTCATAAGAATAAGGAAAGTGATGAAGAAGAATATCATAAAAAGAAAAAGAATAAAAGAAACAAAAAGAATTTTTTCAAGAAAAGTCTCTACACCAAGGAAGACAGTTCATCATCAGATGAGGAAGAAGATAGTGACAGCGATAAAGAAAGAGTACTCTTCATGGCAGTAGAATATTTTGAGGAAGGAGAAGATGATCTCAAAGCATAATTAATCAATACACTAGAAGAGATAACGATTGAAAGAAAGAAAAACAAGTCACTCAAGGAAGAACTAAAAGAGAACGAAGGATTTCAAAATTCCAATTACAAGGAAGTCGAGCAGATGATTGCAAGGTTAAAACTCCAAGTAGAAGAAGACAAAAGAATCAAAGAGGCACTCATATTTCAGCTATATGAAAAGGACAAGATGATCGAAAGCTTGGAAGCATAAATAGTCACTCTCAAAAAAGATATTCAGAAGAAGGACATGCAGCAGAAAAACACCAATGTATTGGATGAGATCATTAGTAGTCAAAGGCCATACCATGACAAATATGGACTAGGATATAACCAAGCAGAGAAAGGATCAATATCCAAGACAACAGAACATATAAGTTATGCAGAAATAGTCAGAGGCTCTTCTAGGAAGGAAGAAGAAAAGAGGAACCAAGAAGAGGATTACAAATATATTGCACCATCCAGAAGGTTCATATTTCAAAATCAGAAGCATCCAGCAATGTAGAGACCCCGAGAAGAAGAAGGATTCAAAAGATCATCACCAATTATAATATCTTCCACCCTTAGGTATCAAACTATTTTTCTTGGCTTATGTTATTCATGTAATAATTTTAGACATAAAGTTGTGAATTGTAGAGTCAATACCAAAAACATGAATAACTATAAAGGCTACACAAGAAATGGTTATTCAATAAGATCTCATGAAGCACAGAGAAAAATATATAACATATTTGAATCTTTGAGCACTGAAGTAGAATGCTACAAGTGTAAAAACTTTGGAAACATGGCCAAAGATTGTAATTGATTGTTCCTCCTAGAGAATCACAATAGAATATCAACAGTCATAGACAATAACCACAAAGGATATGGATAAGGAAGCAGGATCAATTCAACATTGAAGAATGCACGCTTTCTCTACAAGCTAAACATAAGAAACATGGATGGTATGTTGACAGTGGATGTTCAAAGCATACGACAAATGATATGGATAGGTTTCTAACATTGAAGAAGGAAAGAGATGGATAAATTTCATTTGGGAATGACAACTCATCCATAATTATAGGAAAAGGGACAGTTAAGCTTGGAAGCAAGGATGCCAAAGAATAGAATGTTCTATTAGTCGAAGACATGAAACACAATCTACTAAGTGTAAGTAAAATGTGTGACCAAGGACACAAACTTGTGGTTAATTCTCAAAAATGTGAAATAAGAAAAGCAGGGTCAGAAAAATTAGTGGCTATGGTTGTAAGAACTCCAAGCAACATATATTTATTAAACAAAATTCCAAAAGAAAAAGGTTTCTTAGGAAAGGAAGTTGAAAGTTATCTCTAGCACAGAAGAATGGGTCACATAAATTTTGATAACCTTGTCAAGGTCAGCAAAAGGGAAGTAGTGAGATAAATCCTCTAGATCTCAAAGCCATAAAAAATTCTATGCAAGCATTGTCTATAGGGAAAACAGACTAATAAAAAATTCAATTCAAAGGAATACTCCACAACAAAGCCACCATAGATTGTACATACCAATATAGTCAGACCGACAAGAACAAAGAGATTAAAAGGTGAAATATACTTCATTCTATTGGTTGATGACTACACAAGAATAACTGCAATTTGGTTTCTTAAGAAGAAGTCAGAGGCATTCGAGAACTTCAAGACATACAAAGAGATGGTTGAAACTGAGACAGAGTTGAAAATCAAGTGTTTGAGATTAGACAATGGAGGAGAGTTTACATCAAAATAATTCATGGAATTCTGCAGTGATCATGGGATAAAGAGGTAATTCTCAGTAGCCAGGACACCTCAACAAAATGGAGTGGTTGAAAGGAAGAAAAGAACAGTACAGGAAATGGCCATAACCATGTTAATGGATTCCAAGTTGACATATGTGTTTTGGGTACAAGCAGTGCATACAGAAGTTCACATTCATAACAGATGAATGCTCAGAAATAATAGTGATAATACTCCATATGAGCTATGGAAAAGAAGACCAGTGAATGTGAAGCACTCTAGAGTATTTGGAAGCAAATGATACATCAAAATGGAAGATGGAAGGATTGGAAAATTTGATTCTCGATTTGATAAAGGCATACTAGTTGGGTACTCAAGAAAAAGGAAAGCATACAAATGTTTCAATTTAAGACTCAGAAGAATAGTGGAAAGCGTCATTGTAACGATCGATGAGACAGGTGGATCAAATATAAAAGAAGAAAGAAAAGATTCAGTGGAACAGAATCACAAAGAATATTTAAAGGAAGAGGAAGAACAAGAGCAGTCAAAAGCATAGCAAGAGCAACAAGATCTTTAGGTGCCTCCAAAGACACCTAGTAGATAAGTGCATAAGAATCATCCATCAAAATAGATCATTGGAAATAAATATGCAAGTGTCGAAACTAGAAGAATAATATGTTCACCAAAACAACATCACCTAGCATTGTTATCTGTAGTTGAGCCAAGTAGTTTTGAAGAATCCAGCTAGGATGAATTCTAGATCAAAGCTATGGATGGAGAGTTAGATCAGATAGAAATTAACGACACTTGGGAATCGGTTCCAAGGTTGAAGAACAAGAATGTAATTGGTACAAAGTGGGTTTTCAGAAACAAATTGAATGAGGGTGGACAAGTTACTAGGAACAAAGAAAGGTTGGTATGTAAAGGATATGCGAAGGTTGAAGGTATAGACTTTGAAGAGACCTTTGCCCCAATTTCCATAATGGAAGCAATCAGATTGATCCTAGATTATGCATGTTCTAATAATATTAAAGTGCATCAAATGGACGTGAAATCCGCATTTCTAAACGGATATCTAGAGGAAGAAGTCTACATCGAGCAGCCTGAAGGATTTTAGTTGTCAGAAAAGGAAGATTTTGTTTGCATGTTGAATAAGGCCCTATATGGTCTCAAACAATTCCCTAGAGAATGGTATTAAAGACTGGACAAATACTTACAGTAGCAAGGGTTCAAGCAAGAAAATGCAAATAGAAATCTCTACATAAAGGTAAATCAAGATATTATCATGTTAATTGAAGTGTATGTTGATGATATTATTTTTGGAAGTGATGATGATAGGATGAGCCAGAAATTTTCCAAAGACATGCAAAATGAGTTCGAGATGTCATTGTTTGGAGAGTTTTCTTTCTTTTTGGAACTACATATATGTCAGAGCAACACAAGTATCTTCATCTCTTGGACTAAGTATATCAAATAAATGCTGAAAAGGTTTGGAATGGAAGAATGCAAACCAGTGAGTACTCTTGTGCAAACCAATTGCAATTTAAGTAATGATGATGATTCAAAGGATGTGGATTAGAGGTAGTATAGATCGATGATTGTTTTTTTACTCTATGTGACATCTTCTAGACCGGATGTGATGTAGGCAGTTGGACAAGTTGCAAGGTTTAAAGAAACACCAAGGAACTCATGTGTTATGGCAGTGAAGAGGATATTCAGATATCTAAAAGGTAAGAAATAATTTGGATTATGGTATCCAAAAGGGAATTATCTATATCATGTTTCCTACATAGATGCAGAGTGGGCAGGTAGCATTGATGATAAAAGAAGTACAAGTCGAGAAGCTTTCTACTTGGGTGAGTGTCTGGTATCCTGGTTAAGAAAGAAATAGTCTTCAATATCCTTATCTACAGCAGAAGCAAAGTATATTGTTGTAGCATCATGTTGTACCCAGGTACTATGGATGAAACAAACCTTGAAGGATATACAGGTTGAATATGATGAGCTCATTCTGATATTTTGTGACAACACTAGTGCCATCAGTATCTCAAAGAATCCAGTGATGCACTCCAAGACGAAACACATTATGATCAAGTTTCACTTTCTATGGGAACAAGTTGTTGGAGAGAAGAACATCAAGGTAGAGTATGTTGGGACAAAAGAATAGATCGCAGATATTTTCACCAAATTGCTTCCAAGGGAAGCCTTTGAGTATCTTCGACAGAAACTTGGAATAGTTTCTACCCCACAGTGAATTTTGAATTTTTTTCATATATGTCTTAGATTTACATGAGGAAGCACCAATGATGAGAAAAAGGGCAGTTCATAAAGGGGGAGAAACCCAAAGGATAGTACAGACAGGGGGAGTATCCCAAAGGACAGTTTAGACAGGGGGAGCAGCCCCAAAGGGATGTGATACCCTTTTCCATTGATGTCAAAAGGGGGGGAGAGTAATCAAAGGCATGGATGGAAATGAAGAGAAGGAACAGAGGCATGATTCCAGAGGGAGTGACGGTCACAGGGGGAGAATGAGCATATGTGTTTCCATGCTATTAGCATTGCATCAGCTTGTAGAGTGTTGCCATCAATTCCAAAGGGGGATATTGTTGATAGATTGGGTTGGTTTTCATTGATGTCAACCCTTGAAGCAAGTCTGATAGCAAATTTTGGTAGCCCCATAGGTGTGGTTAAGGAACTCGAGTTTGTATAAGGAATAAATCCATGAATATCAGTGAATTTGTAGGTAAGACTATCATAGATGGATAGTATGTGTCATTTCATTTCTGATTATATGTGGTACGTCACATGGTTCATCACAGTTGAGGAGATATGGCTTAATGAAGTTGGAGGACCCTCATGAATATTATAGAAGCCCCTAGAAACTCAACAAAGAAGTCAATTATTCTAGAAGATCCTAAAAAGTCATCAAGAAGTTTACCAGTCAAAGTGATTGTAACTAGGAGTTAATTATGGGTAAAGTTGTTGAAATAAGAAAATAATTAAAAATAAATTGGTTGCAACAAGAAGTGGTGATTTTACTAATTATGGGTAAAGTAGTTGCAACAAGAAAGTGGGCTATCCCTAAAGGAGGGAAGTTGGGTAAAACAGTTAAAAGATGACCCCTAAAGGAAGGCACTTGGAGAGTATAAATAAGAGAGCAAGAGACTCCCATCAGCACCTATTGAGCACATTGAATATCTATCTTGTGAAAGGTTTATTGCAGGTAATCATTGATGCATCTGAAGTTGCGCAAGTCTGAGGTAGTGAAGGAAGAGTGATGAAAAAGTTTCATTGTTGCAGAAGAGAGAGGGAAAGTCGTGAAAACCCTGATTAGGGTCATCCCTAAGGGTCAAACTGTAAACGTCCCACGAGGCATCCCCATGATTCACCTATAGCCTGTCACGTGAGGCCATGCAGGACAACGAACTTAGTCACGCGAGGCCCTATCAGATCTGAAGGATGAGGCATGGTTTAGATTGCAAAGGCTAAAGAGAGGCTACAGGAATTGTGACAATGTTTAGGTACAACATATCTATCTATAGGATCAAAAAGGTATGTTATATGCTTGTTTGTAGTTGGATGTTGGTGATTGTGTGAAATATGGTTATGGAATATTGAGTATTTTCCTTGGAGGGACTATTGGATGTATGGTACATATTGTATGAGACAGATATACAAAGGTATAGTGTTGGTATATTTATTGTTTGTCATTGGCACACTTTTTTGGGTATATTGTTGAGGCATATCTTGTATTTCTAGGTACATGTTTGAGGGATTTTGGTTGAGGTGTGTTGTTGAAGTTATTGGTACAGATTGAGGCTGCATAATAGTTAGGGTTTGATGCTTGGTTGATATGAGGGTTCACTACACTTTTTTTATGATTGTTTGTTTATGTATGGCACATGATTAGAGAGACATAGTTGTACATGGTTTGAGATATACACTTGTGAAAGTGGGTATGAGATCTATGTGATCAGATCTGATTGGTTGAGGAAATTATTGGTACAGGTTATTGGTACATGTTGTTACAAGTTGTTGTTACATGTTGTTGGTACAGGTTTTACAGTGACGGGTCTTACAGGGACAGATTGACAGTGACATAGTGACAGTGGCAGTATACGTTATTTGACACTTATATTTCAGGGTGGTTGGATGGGGCAAGGATAGGTGGTTGTAGCCTCCTTTTGGTTGTAGCCGGAGAACATAGGGGGTTGTAGCCTCCTTTTAGTTGGAGCTAGTGAATCAGGGATTTTTAGCTTCCTTCATGTTGGAGCATGAGAAACTAGGGGGTTGTATCTAGAAAACAAGGAATTTGGTGCTTCCTATGAATGTACTTATTTTGACAATATAAGAAAAGAATTCAATGGTTTTCTCCTGCATTGGGTTTCCATGTAAAGTATTGGTGTATTGTGTTTATGTGTGGTTGTTTATTTTTCACTACTTATGTATACTTCTCATATTGAATGTTATTGGTAATCTACTCATAAATTAAACAATACACATTGTGGTTAAAAATGATTAAAAATACTAATACTGATTCACACACCCCCCCTCTCAGTATTCCAACATGTAATACATATATTACTATAAATATATAATACACATATCATATTTATAAATAATAAATATTATCAATATTAAGTAACACATGCATACATATATATATATATATATATATATATAGTCCATTGGATGTAGCTTGGGTGGTTGGGAGGAATGGTTGTTACCCTCCCCACCCAGGTTCAATTCCTTGTGAGTGACATGTTGTGCCATAAAATGGGTCTATAATATTCTCTTGTTATTGAGCCCCCGATATCTCGAAAATACTCAGCTTCCCTATGCATATTTCATCGTGAGTGGGCCTAATAATTAAGAACATGTGTTTCCTCCTAAAAAATCACAAATTCAAATCCAAAAGAGAATTGAATAAACCTAATGATTAAGAACATGTATCATTATTACTATTATATCACAAATACATATCATTTTTAAAAATAAAATTAAAATAAAATTTTGAAAAAATTCAAATTAAACACATTAAGAAAAAATTTAAACCAAAAATAAATAAAATTTTAAAAAACATTAGATTTTGGCTCACATTTATAATATGTTTATACAAAACATAAATAATAACTACACAACACATAAAATACCATAAAATAATACACAATTATTTATACATACATATATAACATTAAAATACATATTTCATAACATACATACAACATCAACATATACAATAATAACTATATAATATATTTATATAAAACATAAATAATAACTACACAACACATAAAATACCATAACATAAAACATAATTATTTATACATGTAAATATCATACATACAAACAAAATATATATTATTATAAATATGTTATAAAATATATACATACCCTATACAATAATTACTATACATAAAATATCATATACACATTACACATTATAATACATATATCATTTTTATAAATAAATATTATCAATATTAAATAACACACCAAATATACACATAAAAACAATATTTATAATAAATAATTAACAACTATGTATTAAAAATATAATATCTATACATATACAATTATTATATACATATCCTATACAATAATCACTATATATTAATATCATCTATACATATATATCACATACTATAAGTTATAATACACATAATATTTATAAATAAATATTATCAATATTAAACAACACCCCACATATATACATAAAAATAATATTTATAACAAATACTTAACAACTATATATAACATATGTACATAACATTACAATAAGTATATTCATACATATTATCCATAATCTACACTTTTATATATTATATATACATGTATGATACCATATAATATCACAATATATACATATACATCAAATTATAATACAATTTAATACAAATATACATAATATGATGATGATGATTAACGTCCACTAAGACTTAATTGGTCTATTGGACCTAAAGACGGTAAGTGATTACTTGTGATTTTTTAGAATTTTGTTTATGTGCTCGAAAAGCATTAAGAGAAGCTTTCCAAGATCACCATACTTTTGTTGAGTTAAGAGGTTAGGAAGGTTGGTAGTGTGATCAATATTTTGAAAATGAGATCTAATATGGGTATAGGTTGGATAATCTAAGAGAAAGTGTTTTCATCTTCAACCTTATTAGTGTCACAAAGGTGACATACTCTTTCATCCCATGGCATTTTAGAAACTAACCAATGCCCAGTTTCACTATGGAGCTCGTGAGAATTTGTTCTTATCTTAGCAATGCTTATTTTTTTCTTTACACTTGGAAAAACAGAGAGATAATTTTGATCTTCTAGATTAGGGTTGATTACATCTCTGTAATACCTTAATTTTCTTTTTTCCTCTAACTCTTTATCACACCACATTTTTTCCTTAAA
>JASDQU010439800.1:15566-40382 GCA_032191745.1 Picea mariana | reverse complement strand
TTATAACAAATACTTAACAAGTATATATCACACTACATTATAATACAAATATCATATTTAAAATACTGTATATTATATATATAATATAATATATGATGATGATGATGATGATGAGTAACATCCACTAACACCTAATTGGTTTATCGAATCTTAAGAAGATAAATGATTACTTGTGATTCTTTAGAATTTTGTTTCTATGCTCGAAAAACATTAAAAAAAGCTTCCCAAAATCACCATACTTTTGTTAAGTTAAAAGATTAAAAAGATTAATAATATAATCAATATTTTGAAAATAATATTTATATTATAATATAGTGTGATATATACATATATATCACACTACATTATAATACAAATATCATATTTATAAATATGATACATACTTACATAAAAACAATATTTATAACAAATACTTAACAACTATATATATAATAAATATACCTATAACATTATCTATAACATTATGCATACTCTCCTTAATATATACATTTATATATTATATATACATATATTATACTCCACCCCACACATACATATATCAAATTATAATATATACATATATATCACACTGCATTAGAATACAAATATCATATTTAAAATATTGTATACTATATATATTTATTGTATACTATATAAAATATAATATATACATATATATCACACTACATTATAATACAAATATCATATTTATAAATATGATACATACTTACATAAATACAATATTTATAACAAATATTTAACAACTATATGTATATAATATATACCTATAACATTATGCATATTATCCATAATATATACATTTTTAGAATACAAATATCATATTTAAAATATTATATACTATATAAAATATAATATATACATATATATCACACTACATTATAATACAAATATCATATTTATAAATATGATACATACTTACAAAAATACAATATTTATAACAAATATTATACAACTATATGTATATAATATATATACCTATAACATTATGCATACTATCCATAATATATATATGTATGATACTCCACCCCACACATACATATATCAAATTATAATATAATATAAATATCATATTTATAAATATGATACATACTTACATAAAAACAATATTTATAACAAATATTTAACAATTATATGTATATAATATATATACTTATAACATTATGCATACTATTCATAATAATATATATATATATATATATATATATATATATATATATATATATATATGATACTTCACACATACATATATCAAATTATAATATAATACAAATATACATTATTCATATTATATTATATTTTATTATTATTATTTTATATATAAACATATATAATTTTTAAAAATTAAAAATTATTAACAAAATTGAAAAAATTTAAATTCAAATTAAAACACATTGAAAAAATAAATAAATAATAAATAATAAAAATAATTTAAAAACATTGGGGATTTTGTGTTACAATGGGGGCAGGACAATTCTTGGAATCTCCCTCCGCCCCCATTTTCTTTGGAATGGATAATTACAAAGAAAATCGGGTACATTTTCTTGGGAATGGATCATTACAAACAAAAAAGGGTAAGACGGTGATTTCGAGAATCGCCCTTTCGCTCCCCCCTCCCGTGAGAATATTCAATTGATTTTAAGGAACTTTTTGTTTTGGATCTTTCTTAATACTTAATAAATTGAAGGTTACAATATATTTATGCTAACAATTATATATGTGAAGATAAATAATATATTATAACATAATTGAGCATAATTTAATACTTAATAAAAGTATAATTAAAATAGATATATGTTGAAGCTACTTAGTCTCAATTTCATGAATGAATGTGACGTGTAAATTTTCCAAGATCAGTAATCATCACACATTGAAACCCTAGAGATTTAAATATTTGAAGGCAGTAACCCTTATTCCTCGTTGTTTCTACTTTTGTGGGGGGCAGGGACATACGCTCCCCTCCCTTCTACCCCTTTGGATTTTGATGCATTCATGGCACTTCTTTCCTCATTGAATTAAATCGACCAAATGTGTGTTGACCTAATTTGAAAGAGGCTAGAGGAAATATCGTAAGTGCAAATGCCCACAATGAATGTGAGGCACATGGATCTGAACTTTGCAGATAAGGCCCTGGTAGGCCAGTTTACAGGGGTTTGGCCATCCTAGCCATGTCAAACTAGATTGAAAAGAGCTATATTGGTCTGATCAAAGCAAAAGCCTCTCAATATTTTTGCGGAAGAGGATTTTTTACCTTTTATTTTAAAAACAAAGAGGATAGGATAGGGATTTAATATTTAGGAATGTATCGTATTTTTATGGAATCAAAGGACTATATCTGAATAGGTGGATTCTTGATTTCAACCATGAAAATGAAATCATTTTTGTTGTTCCAATCTGGGTTAGGATACTACATCTCCCATTGCATTGTTGGGATGATGAATTTCTCAAGGCTATAGAGAACACTTTAGGGACTTACATAGAAAAAGCGGAGTCAATGGACAGAATGATAGCATGTGCATGTATCTGCATATAAGTGGATTTGGAAAAAGATCTACCAAAAGCAGTGCAACTGATCCTCAATGATTGGAAGCACATTCAAGCAGTGGACTATGAACAACTTCCTTTCAAGTGTAAACAATTCCATGAATATGGTCACTTTGCAAAGAACTACCCCAAGACTATAGAAATTGAGCAAGGGTATAAAGAAAAATAAGAACAGTGGCAGCATGTCAAAAAAATAAGCCCAACAATAGGACAAGTTCAACACAACAGGAAAATCATAATCCTTCAACAGTAGCCACATCACAACCCTCGGAAATAGGGAAAGCATCCAAAGATGGAACAACTAGGGCTCAAGAGATTGGATCCAAGGAGACCCCATCAACAAGGTTAAAAGGGATAGCAACTTCTCCTAATAAAAATAGGTATGAATTTATTTCTCATGGAGAGTCCATCCCCACTACTGAAACAATCAGTATCTCGTTGATTAGTAATAACCCTAATATTGAGAGCCTTTCTATAAAGGTAAACTATGAATTTTTCCCATCACCTACGGTTGAAAGTAACATTCCCAAACACAAAGATGAGTTTCCCCTTCCTTCGATTATGGTTCCGTTTAGTTATGACATTGGACCTGATTATTAGAGCCCACATGAAGAAAAAGAAGAAAGGTTAGATGAGGATAGGGAAGAGCAAGTTACAGAAGGAAAATCTAAGATAAAACCCGGAATAAAGCCCTCCAAAGATAAAAGAGAAGAAATGGCTAAGAAGGAAATCGAGTTAGGACAATAGCATACCATTCCAAATCTAATGGGAGGAAGATGTTAGGATATTTAGACACTTAAGAGTTAGTTAAGATCTACTTGGTAGATAATGTGTCGTTAGGTAAAAGTGTGTTTCTTTAATATGCATTTGTAGTTAGGAAATCCAACAGTCATGATATGTTCCCGACATAGAGTGATACGACAGTTCATATTCTCCTCGATCTTAATGTCTACATTGATATGTGGCTTAACACCCGATTGGTCCATGATCTCTATTTAAAGAGCATGGAGGGTCATTTGTAGATGATTTATTATGAGAAACTCTCTTGTAAATCTCTCTATAATCTTTTTCTTTTGCATTAATAAACTGTTCCAAGTGGCCACGTCAGCTTGGGCCGTTGATGTTTCCCCATAGGGGTTTTACCACATCAAAATATCAACATGTTGATCTTTGATCTAATTGTGTGAGTGGTTATTGAAGGTGTTTGTCATTTGTTGGAATACCTGTGTTGTCAAACATGGTATCAGAGCATGTTTAAAGACCCGCTTCCATTGTAAATCAAGATCGTGAAGCTGAGTTGCCTCATCTCTGGTTTCTGTCATTTATGTACATTCATGGTTTGAGAGGAATGATCCATTGCTTTTGGAGCATTTGTTTCAATCTAGAACGTTTTTCGTTTCACTCAAAAAAAATTCCATTTTTTCCAAGATACGACAATTTCAGTGAGACCTGAAGGTCTAAAGCCCGAATATGCCCTTTTTAAATTTTTGCAGAGTATTATTTCGGTTTTATTTCATTTTCTCTTTTTTTTTCTGGGTTGATACTCTTTTGGATCAGTATATTCTCTTTTCCCCACGCCATGTGTGATCACATCAAATCAAAAACAGATCAGAAAAGGTGCATTTTCCGAATAAGCTAACCAAGATCTAACCCTTGTCATCGAGAAGCAAAAAACAATTCTTGTGTGAAAATAGTTTTTTATGAGCATGCTCTCCAATGATGTCACCAAAAACAACAACAACGATAAAAATACCCCCAATCTTCCTTCTAAACAATATAATATGTTTTGCTATCTCACTTGGTTAAAAGTTGCCTTATTAAGTAAGAGGTCTTGAGTTCAAGTCTCTTTTTTGTTACTTTTACTGAAAAAGTTCATGCATCCATTGTAAAGTGTATTTCACTTCAAGTATAAAAGTGAATCACTATAAGTAGCTGTAACATGTTCTCCAAGGTTGTTAACAATAACAATGACGACGATGAAGACACCCCCAATCTTCCTTCTAAACAATACAATATGTTTTGCTAGCTCACTTGGTTAAAAGTTGCCTTATTAAGTAAGAGGTCTTGAGTTCAAGTCTTTTTTTTATTACTTTTATTGAAAAAGTTCATGCATCCATTCTAAAGTGTATTTCACTTCAAAGTATAGAAGTGAATCGCTATAAGTAGCTTTAATATTTTATTTTAAAGTTATTTATTTTGCATGCAACTTTCTTTTATAAAGTAACTTCATTGTAAAAGTGGTCACCACTTCTTTTTATAAAAGTGGGTCACTTCATAAAGCAACTTATTTGTTAAAGTGAGGTCATTTTGAGGGATATCACCATGTGGAACAACTTCTACTTTCCACGTGGCTCTTTGGTTACCATTTATGTTTTTTGGTCAAACGAGCATAACTTTCACATCTGAAGTTTGTTTTTTAGTGCCATTTTTTTTAAAAACCGCCTAATTTTTCGAGATATTTCCATCCAGATCATCAGTTTTAGTTTTTAAATCCATATTATCTGCATATTTAATATGGATTCTTCCAGTGATCTTTTACTTACCAGCACCAACTACTTCCAGTGGAAATCCCATATGGAGAATTTATTAAGAAGTAAAGGCATGTACCGGATTACCTTGGGAAAGGAAAATGAACCCACTAATGATGAAAAGAAAGTCAAATGGGCTAATAGAAATGATGAAGCACTTGGAATAATCGGAATGTCCATTTCTCTTGATTTAAGGTTCCACCTTCAAGAAATTGATAACCCCGATGAAGCTTGGGAAAATCCTGAATCTGTGTTTGGTAAACACAATATTATTCGAGCACATCAATTAGAAAATCAGATATTGACTTTAAGTCCAAATGATTTTTCTTGCATTGAAGACTATCTATCTAAGTTTAAAACACTTAGAATTTTGCATGTGAAGAGTGTAACATAAAGTTGGAGGAATAGTGTTGCATATATATTATTCTTTCTAAGCTAGGTAGTGCATATTTTTTGTTTGTATCTACCGTGTATGCCATGAGAGAGGCTCTAAGGAAAGATTATCAAAAACCCACTCTTGAGTCCTTTTGTGTTGCTTTGATTAGAGAGAAATATAAGTTTGTACAACTTGAAGTGATCAGCATTGCAGGTACCTCCAACAAATCCTTAGTATCCCAGCAGAAAGATAAACCCAAGAATCCCAAGAAACAACATCCTCACCAGAACAACAAGCAAAACAAGGGTCCCAAACCCACTTAGACATCTTAAGCTCCTAATGGTGACAAAGGAGAAAAAAATCTAAAAATAAGAAGACCGACACCACTTGCAACTTTTGTGGGAAATATGGCCATGATGAGTCCAAATGTTTCAAGAATATGGAAGCCTTAGAAGAAGCGAAGAAGAAGCACAACATCAATATTGATTATACTTATTCTTCTTCTTCTTCTTCTTCTTCTTATGGACATGCACTTTCTGCTTTTGGTTTCTCCTTTAATACAACTTCTACTTCTTCTTTTGATGAGTGGCTTATTGATTCTGAAGCATCTTATCATATGGCTAAGGAAAAAGCCATATTTTCTACTCTAAATGAATGTAATACCAAGAAAATATTTGTTGGTGATGATAGATATCTTAGTGTTGTAGGATCTAGAACAGTTCAAGTAGATAATGGTCATTTCAATGATGTATTGTGTGCTCCAAGTCTTTCTTGTAACCTTCTATCAGTATATCAAATAACTCATTCAGGTGAAGGTAAAATCATAGAGTTTTCACCTCACCAAGTTGTAATCAAGGATCTAAAATATCCTCAGCACGTTCTTGCAATTGGGATTGTTGATGATATTACCAGGTTGTACAAGTTTGAAAAATTTGCGTTATCATCTTTTCCATCATTTTTTGTTTCTCATTGTGATGACTTGAGCAAACTTTGGCTTGAGCATTTTGATCTAAACTATCTCTCATTGCAGCAACTATGTAATCAACATATGGTGATTGGTCTTCCTCTTATTTCATGTAGAGATGGTGTTTGTGTCGATTGTGTTCTCGGCAAACATCATCGGGACATTTTTGACAAATGTGTCTCTTGGCACACCTTGGGCCCTTTGCAGCTTGTTCATAGTGACTTATGTGGTCCACTCTCTTCTCCTTCTTTTTATAGATGCAAGTATTTCTTAACTTTCATTAATGACTTTTCCAGGCGTACTTGGGTTTACTTCTTAAAACTCAAGAGCGAAGTTTTTGAAAAAAATTGGCCTACAATTCCCTTGTAGAAAAGAAATTTGGACGTCAAATTCAAAGGTTAAGAATAGATAATGGAGGCGAATATGTGAACAATAATTTTACAAGTTACTGCACTACATAGGGCATCCAAATGCAACACATTGTTCCATATACACCATAAAAAAATGGTGTTGTTGAGAAAAAGAACCAAACATTAAAAGAAATGGTTAATTGTATGATCCAATCTAAGGGATTAAGTCCAAAGTATTGGGCAAAAGCCGTCAACTTTGCAAATTACATAGAAAATTGCACTCCCACAAAGGCTCTTAAAAATATAGCACCGGAAGAAGCATGGACTAAAATTAAACTAGATGTAAGTCACTTTCGTGTATTTGGTAGTATAGCATGGGCTCACATTCTTGATGAGAAAAGGAAAGCATTGCATCCTAAAAGTGATAAGTGTATATTTGTTGGTTATTTTGAAGATGTCAAAGGTTACAGACTTCTTCAACCACATTGTAATGAAATTATTATTAGAAGAGATGTTAAATTTGATGAAAATCTCTTGTCTTGCGAGCCATCTTCTGTGTTTTTGCCTTCTTTTGTTCCTATTCTAGTTTCTTATTCAAATGATGATAGCGAGGATGAAAATCCAACTCCTCATGCTCACCTTCCTCCATATGAGTCCATTGAATATGAACTAGCACCAGCGCTTCCTAGATGAGTCCATTCAACACGAGAATCAACCGGTGATCTTGTCGGTGATCCTTCATATCAACGTCGAACACGTTCATAGTTCCAGTGAGCCTCTTCATTTTTGGCTCAAGTTTCAAAGACTCGTGATCCAGAGACATTTGCAAAAGCTTCAGGTCATCCAGATTGGGATACAGCAATGAATGAAGAGTATTGTTCTTTAATGGAAAATTATACTTGGGATCGTGTACCTCTTCCAAAAGGAAGAAAACTTGTCATATGTAAATGGGTCTACAGAACTAAATATGCATCAGATGGAAGTGTTGAAAGACACAAGGCTCATTTTGTTTCCAAATGATTTTCCCAAGTTGAAGGAATTTACTATAATGAAACATGTGCCCTTGTCGCCAAAATGAATTCCACGTGCTTTGTTATTTCCCTTGCTTGCTCACATAAATGGGAGTTCCATTAGGTGGATATTAAATTTTCCTTCTTGCATGGGGATTTGCAAGAATAAATCTAAATGGAACAACCTCCTGGACATGGATGATTTTAGGGGCTAAATTTCGCTCATGGGATAATTTTCCATGGTTTTTCCAAAAACAATATTCACTATTTTAAAAATGATTCACCCAAATTCTATAGGATAAAATTATTTTACCTTGAAAATCACCAATTTTTTTATAAAAACTATATAAAATCCTTAGAAATTTGAATATTTTTACAAAAATATCTCTAAACATTTATAGTTGGCATATGAAGGATTAGTAAGATTCGCCAAGGTTTCTACATTTTTAAATAAATTTGCATCCTTAAAATCATCCCTGCTCTTGGATATGTCCAGAATGAATTTAGCCTTGTTTGTTGTCTTAAGAAATATCTTTATGGTATTAAGCAAGCTCCACGAGCTTGGTATGCCAAAATGGGCAGCTTTCTTATTAACACTAGATTTTCTAGATTCTATTATGATCCTAATGTCTATACCAAGAAAGTAGGAAGCCATCTCATAATCAATGTCATTTATGTCGATGACCTTATCCTTACTGGTAGTGACTCAAAACTTTTAAACCATGTGAAAACCAACCTTAAGAAGAAATTTGAAATGACAGACTTAGGATTTTTGCACCATTTTCGTGGCCTCCAAGTTTTGCAAACCAATGAAGGAATTTTTATTTCCGAGTCTAAGTATGCTTGTGACCTTCTTCATCACTTCCACATGAAATATTGTAAACCAACCCCTTGTCCCTTCCAGTCTTGATTCAAGATTGCCTCCACCTATACTTCTCTCGAAGTTGATGCCAGTTTGTATCATCAGTTAGTTGGTAGCCTCTTATACTTGGCTCATACTTGTCTTGATCTTTCCTTTGTTGCTGGTATAGTTTCTCAGCATATGCAAACACCCCATGAAAGCCATTGGAAAGAAGATAAAAGGGTACTTCGGTATGTTCAAGGTACATTTCAGTTTGAGATACATTATAGTTCATGGGGGGACTCATTTATTGGTTGGTTTCACTGATTCAGATTGGGCCAGTAATCTTGATGATCAGAAGTCTACTGTAGGTTATGTTTTCAGCCTTGGTTCTAGACCTATCACTTGGGCATGTAAGAAACAACAAGTTATTTCACTTTCTTCAATAGAAATCGAGTACCGAGAAGTGGTAAATGCAAGTCAAGAATCCTTGTGGATTCGAAATATCCTTTCATAGTTTGGATTCCAGAAGCAACATCTATTCAGCCTTTGGTGCGACAATCAGAGTGCCATCAATCTTGCCAAATACCTAGTTCAACATCAGTGCAACAAACACATCAAGATACGCATGCACTTCATCAAAAAGCTCATTCATGATCAAGTTATTGAAGTGCTCTTTTTCCCTATAAAAGATCAAGTTGCAGACATTTTCACAAAGTCTCTTAGAGAATCAAAGTTTTCCAAACTTTGATCTATGTTAGGTGTTCAAGAAGTTGTCATTAAGGGGGGGTAGGCTATAATGCCTCCTTCCTTATCCTATTGTGTCACTATTCTAAATCCTTCAATCATATCCCAAGTTGTTCTTAAGGGGGGATGTTATGATATTTAGACACTTAGGAGTTAGTTAAGATCTACTTGGCCTAATGTGTCGTTAGGTAAAAGTGTGTTTCTTTAATATGCATTAGTATGCATTTGTAGCTAGGAAATCCGACAATCATGATATGTTCTTGGAATAGAGTGATCTGACAGATCATATTCTCCTCGACCTTAATGGCTACATTGATCCATAGCTTAGCACCCGATTAGTCCATGGTCTCTATTTAAAGATCATGGAGGGTTACTTGTCAATGATCGATTGTGAGAACCTCTCTTGTAAATCTCTTTGTATTCTTTTTCTTTTGCATTAATAAATTTCTCCAAGTGGCCACGTTGGTTGGGGTCGTGGATGTTTCTTCGTAGGGTTTAACTGCATCAAAATATTGGTGTGTTGATATTTGATCCGGTTGTCTGAGTGGTTACTTAAGGTGTTCATCCTCTATTGGAATACATGTGTTGTCGAATAGAAGAACCACAAGAAATAGAAGCGGTATGAAAACATCAGGGGGTGGAACTCAAAAACCTCCAAGTAAGTAATGAATATTGTCTCTTGGAATTGTAATGGATTAGGACGTAAAGAAAAAGTGAAATCAATAATGAGATTAGTCAAAAAATAAAAACTCTCAATTCTCCTACTCCAGTAGACTAAACTAGAAGTGGAAGACATGATTCTAAGATGTAATAAGTTATGGAAAAATAGTGAAGTTCAAGTTGTTAATGGTAGAGGGGCATCATGGGGGTATGTGTACTATTTGGAATAGCTCTCTTTGGCGATTAATAGCGTACTTGTCTCAAAAATTGGAATTCATGTGAGGAGATTAATCTAGTAAATGTCTACTGCCAATAGTATTTTATGAAAGAGGGGTTTGTTGGGACTCATTAATTTATTTGAAAGGGATGAATCATTGAACAAATTATATAGTGGTAGGGGATTTTAACAGCTCCCTAAGACAAAGGAAGAAAATGGGAGGGAGTATTGTAAGAGACCCCTTTAGAGAAAGAATGGAATATTTCATCTCATTATGAGACTTAGTGGATGTCAAGCCTCATAGAGGAAAAAACACTTGTACTAATAAAATAATCGACTCTGGTCATATTGCAGCAAGGCTTAATAGATTTATATTCCAAAGCACATTTTTGGAAAGTGAATATAGAGCTTCTTCCAAAATTATTTTGTGGGTTGCTTCTGATCATAAGCCCATTTTCGTTCTTCTCAAAGAAGTCCTTGATTATGGCTCCATCCCCTTTTGTTTTAATCCCCTTTGGCTACAGAACAATATGGAGCTTAACATTATAAGGAACTCCTCGAGTAACTTTTGGGTAGTTGGATCTCTAGTACATATTTTGGAATAGAAGTTGAAAGATACAAAGAAAGCGCTCAAGGAATGGGTTAAATCTCATTTCCCTTCTCTTGAAATTGAGGTTCAAACACATAAGGAGAATTTAGCAAGGATACAAGATAAAATTGACCAAGATCAAGTTAATCAAGCATTGGTAGAAAAAAAAAAAAAAGCATTTCAATGATAAGAAAAATCCTTTCGAAAAGAGGAAATGAGATGGAGATTGAAGTCTAAAATTTTATGGCTAAATACAGGGGACACGAACATGTCATACTTTCATAAGAAAGCAAGATTTAGGATATGGAGGAACAACGTCAAATAGATACCATCCACCAGTGGAGTGATCTGAAAAGATCTTTTAAAGACGATGGTTAAGTTTTTAAAACATGAGTTCATTAACCATTTAGGAATTGAAGAAAGAGGAAGAATTAATGATATAACATGGCAGCCATAATTAGAAATGCAGATATGAAAGTAATCACAAATAATCAGCAAACCATAACAGCAAAGTTGTTAACGGAGTTCAGCAAGATTTGCCTACGTCTTCGGGCTTTTGTCTTAGTGGGTGAGGCTTTATTATTTCTCTTCAAAGCTTGAAAAGTACATTAGAAAAGTGTTAAATGGATTACAAATTTGTCTAGTTGTGTTCTTCTTGACCTCAAGAATCCAACACAACTGACGGCACTGAAAATGATTGAGTGAAGCTCTCGGAATTGGCCCGCAAAGTTCCTCTCCTCAATGGCTTCCCTGCATAAAACTAACTTTGGCTTCACAATTCTATAGCATTTCTCCTCTTCTGAACCTCCCTAAGTCTTCCAAGAACCTCTATTTTAAATATATTTGGAGTTGGTAACATCCTCCCAACTTCCTCCCAAGATTTGGCCTCAAAAAAGGCTTTAGATCTCCCAAAAATGACCAAAATCCACCAAAAACAAGCTGAAAAATAAAATAAAATCATAATATAAAGACTGAAACCCAAAAATTGGGAGAATTTGCGCTAGCCCCTCATTCTCGAGCTCTTGGTCATATGGCAATGGCCCATGTGGCCTTAGTCTAGCGCGCCCCTGGTCCTTATCCCCTAAAACTTGACCCTTGATCGTTAGCATGGCCATATGGCCATGGCCCTGGCTCCCACGCACCCGCAACTACCCTAGCTCCTGGTCTCTAGCCCCTGGTCAGTCTAGGTTGGCCCCCGTCGACCGGGGCTTATCCCGAACCATACGCCAATGTTAATTCAAATAAATATTGTGCCATTTACATACCAAGAAACATTTGTAGCACAGTTGGTTAGCGCCTTGGTTGTTAAGTCATTTCCCATCTCGGAGGTCATGGGTTTGATTCCCTTAGAGGCAGAACAAAATTTTTAGCCAACCAACCTTGGCCAAATCTGGGGTGCCGCATGATGCCCTATGATTGGGCCATGTTTCACCCTAGGATTGGTTCGTACTGTTGATGCATCGGTCCAGTCAACTGCACAGTCATCATTGTCTCATCACCGCCATACATGCCACATCATCGTCGTACCTACCACGTAATGCACTTCCGTAACTGCCACATGTCACATCCATACAACACAGTCACCCTGCCACTTCAACATCCGTACATCCCCATTTTCATTTGTACAGCCACGTGTCATCCTGTCATTGGGTCACGTCATGTACAGACTGCCACGTGTCATTCGTACAATTCCAAGTGTCAAATCTGTACAATGCCAACTTAGCCCGAAAATGTTGAATCTGAGTGACATGTGTCACCTCCTAGTGATGCCACATCAGCATGATGATGTCATAATGATGTCATGTTGATATCATCCTGACATCACCTGTCGTATTGCTGATGTTAGCATTGACTTTAACCAGTTGACTTTTTGCATGTTTGGGATTTCAGTCAGAATGCGACAACTTTTGCATATGGTGTTTGTTTGAGGAAAACGTTATATGGTCAAAATCAGCGCGACGTGATGGAAGCAATGGCACTGATTTCATCCAATTACGAGAACTTTGATTTTTAGGCCTTCTTGGATCCATTTTGGATCACACCTCCCCACTAAGACCTTTTGGTCCTCCAAAAGGGTACTAACCAGTCATCAAGTGCGGGATAGGACACCCCACTTTTTCTTTGTCTTTAAACTCTATCATGTGCACTTGTCTCATCAAGATCAATTACAAAACAACCATGATAACTGACAGCATATTTTTATCTACTTGTACTCTTTCACATTTTACTGAATCCACTACCATCCATGTTGAAAACATTAACAATGATATCATCAGAAATATGACTACAAAGGAGCTAATATGTTTGTATTACTTGCACAACATTAGCTTATCTTGAAGCAAAGTATGATTGAACTTCTATTCTACAATCATCTCATGTTCATGCTTAAGATCAATTGCTTGATTTGGCACAATTATAGGCGTGTTGCTTGCATGAGTTGCCTTCCTTAATTGTTCCATTGTTTGAAGAGATTGATTTGCTTTTAAATGATGAGCATGTACAACATATTCATTGCCTTCTTTGATTAAGTGATATTGATTATGTTCCCTGTAGAAGATTGCTTTGTGATCATACAAATAAGGACTGCCTAAGACCATTCCACATTCATTGAGTGGCACCACATCACACGTTACCTCATCCAAAAACTTTGATGAAATTGCAAACTTTAAAGTGAATTGCTTTGTTATGTGCAATTTATGATTGTTGCTTATCTATTTAAGTGAGTAAGGTTTATGATGCATCTGAGTGTTTAATCCCAATTTTTTAACCACTTCTTTTGAAATCAAGTTAGATTTAGATCCACTATCTATCAATGTGTCGACCTTAGTATGATTTAGTATGACCCTTATGTGATACAATTTACTTCTAGAATCATATCCATCACCAATTTTACCTGTCAAACCAACTGTTGTGATTTTAAACTCATCACCTGAATCTAATCCCAAGTCTTTTGGTCATGTTGTTGTTGCAGTTGTTTTCCTCCATTTCCTTTCTTTGAACCACTTCAGCCTCTTCTCGAGATGCAATTTCCATCAATGGTCATCATCGTTCCTTTATTTCTTGCAATGTTTGCAAGAGAGCTTATCTTCCTTTCTTGTCACTGAATTTGCTTTCTTGCCATTCCCCTTCCTTTTTTCCTCTTTTCTTGAAGACGATTCCCCTGATACACCAACTCTTGTTTTCCCTGCCTCAATGTATGTTGCTTGAACAAAAACCTCATCAAGATTAGTAGGTCCAAACATAAATACAGTATTACGAATGTGTGCAGGTAAACCTCCTATATACTTCATAAGAGTTTCTTGGATATGTAATGGAATGTTTAACATTAATGCCATCTTACGAAATTCATCTGTGTCTTCTTCCATAGTTTTTCCCTTTCTTAGTTTAAGACCTTTCCATTCAATTAAAGCCTTCTCTTTATAACCCAAAGGATAAAAAAAAAAATTAAGTGCATAAACAAAAACTTGCCATGATGGAAATATATTACCCACTTGTTGCGTGCCATTTTGCAACTTGCTTTTCCACCAGATGAGTGTTGTGCCTACAAGTCAAAGAGATGCCAATTTGATTTTAGTTGCCTCATCCTTGATTTGTTGCACACTGCAATAAACTTCCATCTATCTGACCCAGTTATCAAGCCTCTCTACATTGACTTCACCGTCATACATGGGTAATTCAAACTTCACATCAAGCTTAAGTAAAGGCATATCATGTTTATGTTTATGGGAATATTTTATTGTGGTGGATTTGGAACTTGTACTTGAAGAAGAAGAATTTGATGGAGAATAAGGAGGTGAAGGAGGAGGTTTAGGAGGATCCTCTCCTTCTTCATTTTTGGCTTTTGAAGATTCAGCTAGAATCTGTCTTTTCCGCTCCAAGTAATCATCATATAAAACCATTACCATCTCTGACATGGCAAAGAAGGTCTTTTGAAACTCTATCTCGTTATGAGAAAGTCCCTCTTCTGATGCCATCTTCTCACTTTGAGAAGTTCTCTTTCTCGATCCAATCTCAGGATTCTCTTCAAAAAGATCGCCTTCACCACAATTCATGTTTATGTTTATGTTTATGGGATGCTTAAGTAAAGGCATATCATGTTTATGTTTATGAGAATATTTTATTGTGGTGGATTTGGAACTTGTACTTGAAGAAGAAGAATTTGATGGAGAATAAGGAGGTGAAGGAGGAGGTTTAGGGGGATCCTCTCCTTTTTCATTTTTGGCTTTTGAAGATTCAGCTAGAATCTGTCTTTTCCGCTCCAATTAATCATCATATAAAACCATTACCATCTCCAACATGGCGAAGAAGGTCTTTTGAAACTCTATATCGTTATGAGAAAGTCCCTCTTCCGATGCCATCTTCTCACTTTGAGAAGTTATCTTTCTCGATCCAATCTCAGGATTCTCTTCAAAAAGATCGCCTTCACCACAATTCAGATTTTCCTTGGTAATCATGCAAACTCAAAAGTCAGTCGTCAACCTGCTCTGATACCACTTGATCTGAAAAGATCTTTTAAAGACGATGGTTAAGTTTTTAAAACATGAGTTCATTAACCATTTAAGAATTGAAGAAAGAGGAAGAATTAATGATATAACATGCCATCCATAATTAGCATTGCAGATCTAAAATTAAGCACAAAGAATCATCAAACCATAACAGCAAAGTTGTTAACAGAGTTCGGCAAGATTTTCCTATGTCTCTGAGCCTTTATCTCAGTGGGTGAGGCTTTATTATTTCTCTTCAAAGATTAAAAAGTACATTAGAAAAGTGTTAAATTGATTACAAACTAGTCTTGTTGTGTTCTGCTCAACCTCAAGAATCCAACACAATTGATGGCATTGAAAACGGTTGAGCGAAGCTCCCAGAATTGTCCTGCAAAGTTCCTCTCCTCAATGGCTTCGCTGCATAAAATTGACTTTGGCTCACAATTCTATAGTATTTATCCTCTTTTGAACCTCCCTAAGGCTACCAAGAACCTTTGTTTTAAATAGATTTGGAGTTGGTAACATCCTCCCAACTTCCTCCCAAGATCTAGCCTCAAAAATAGCTCCAGATCTTCCAAACAAAACCAAAATCCACCAAAAATAGGCTGAAAAATCCAATAAAATCATAGTATAAAGTTTGAAACCCAAAAATTGGGCAAATTTGTGCTAGCCCCTCATTTTTGGGCTCTTGGTCATATGGGAATGGCCCATGTGTCCTTAGGTTGGCGTGCCCCTGGTACTTAGCCCCTAAAACTTGGCCCTTGGTCGTTAGCATGGCCATATGGCCATGGCCTTGGCTCCCACGCACCCGCAGCTACCCTGGTTCCTAGTCTCTAGCCCCTAGCCGATAGGGGTTGGCCCCCACCGACCAGGGCTTATCCCAAACCATATTTCAACATTAATTCAAATAAATATTGTGCCATTTACATAACAAGCAACATTTGTAGCGCAGTTGGTTAGCACCTTAGTTGTTAAGTCGTTGCCCAACTCGGAGGTCATGGGTTTGATTCCCCTGGAGGCGGAACAAAATTTTTACCCAACCAACCTTGGCCAAATCTGAGGTTTCATGTGGTGCCCTATGATTGGGCCATGTGTCACCCTAGGATTGGCTCATACTATTGATGCATCGGTCCAATCAACTACCCAATCAACACTTCCATGTCACCACCATACATGCCACATCATCATCGTACCTGCCACGTCACTGTCATACCTACCATGTGTCGCACTGTCATAACTGCCACATTTCACATCCGTACTGCACAGTCACCCTGCCACATTAGCATCTGTACATCCTCGTTTTTGTCTGTACAGCCACGTGTTGGCCTGTCATTAGGCCACATCATGTACAGACTACCACGTGTCATCCGTATAGTGCCACGTGTCAAATCCGTACAATGCCAACTTAGCCCGAAAATGTTGAATCTGAGTGATACGTGTCACCTCCTGGTGACACCACGTCAACATGATGTCATGCTGACGTCACCTATCGTACTGTTGATGTCAGCATTGACTTTGACCAGTTGACTTTTTGCATGTTTGGGATTTCAGTCAGAATGCGATAACTTTCGAATACGGTGTCTGTTTGAGGAAAAATTTATATAGACAGAATCACTGCGATGAGATGGACGCAATGGCATTGGTTTCATTTGATTTCAAGAACTTTGATTTTTAGGCCTTCCTGGATCCATTTTGGATCATGGAGAGACTTTCAATACCTTTGATAAATAAAAGAAGCATATTTTATCTTCTTAAGGGACCTTTATATGGAAAGAGAAGGAGAGGAACCCAAAGTAACTACGGCCATGTTGGAGAACATACCTACAACTATTTATTTGGAAGAAAATTATGAGATTATGAAGAGGGTGTCAAAGGATGAAATGGAAAATGAAATTTGGGAGATTGACCCTGACAAAGATCTCAAGACAGATGGATATACTATTCATTTTTGTAGGGAATATTTTAATACAATCAAGTTTGATCTCATTAGAATGATTCAATGTGTTCAAAACTATTTTATAATGGGAGGAGTCACAAACTCCTCATTTTTTACTCTCAACCCCAAAGAATACAATCCTACATCTTTTGCTATATTTGGACCAATCTCATTGTGTAATGCCTCATACAAGATAATTAATTAAATCATAGTGAAAATTCTTCCATTCCCAGTTTTTAGACAACGCACTGCTTTTAGGTGGAGCTTCAATTAATATTGAAAAAAGGTT
Organism: Picea mariana; assembly: GCA_032191745.1. Taxonomy (NCBI): domain Eukaryota; kingdom Viridiplantae; phylum Streptophyta; class Pinopsida; order Pinales; family Pinaceae; genus Picea; species Picea mariana. The sequence continues at coordinate 22,850 of JASDQU010439800.1, read as the reverse complement.
TAAGAAAAAACTAGATCTATTCACACAATTGTTTGGAGGGATGATAACTCATCTCAAAATTCAAATATAAGCTTGGAATGTGAGTCAAACTTCCCTAGTAATTCTCTCTAACATTTTTCAATTTCCTTATTAGGCATCATGGAATTATTTTACATATTTGGGAATGCCTAAAGGTATTTATTATCCTACTTCTAACATGTGGTGGAAAATTATAAATAAAATCAAGACAATGTTTTTCCAATGAGGATCTCATTGGTTAAAACCAATAGGGAGATTCATTCTTATCATAGTTGTGTTATTATCTCTTCCTATCTTTCAATGTTTGGCTCTCTTGGCACCAGCAAGTATACCACAACAGATAACAATGGAGAAAAGGAAGTTTTTATGGCAAGGTGGTAAATCTAATAGGAAGAGGCTTCATCTAACCATTCGGTCCATAGTGAGGGCTCCCAAAACTCATGGAGGTTTGGGATCCCGGTCTAATCAATCTAGCCTTGGGGGATAAAATTGTTTATGTTTCGGTAGCTGTGGGAGGTATTAATCTCTAATATAAACTTTGTACTTAGAGTAGAATATTTTGGAAGAAAGAGAACCATTAAACAGATGTGGAAATACCCTAGAAGAGAAGTCGAACCAAGAATATTAATAGTAAATTAATAGAAGGCTCCAGAAAGTGAGGTCGGCCCCACATGAAAAGACACCTTGGAAGACTAGTATAAATAGAGGGTGCTCCTCATTTGGACACACACACACACTCACTCATCTACGGAACAATTTTAAGGAGCAGCGGTTGAAGTAGAAGGAGGCGCAAGTATTGAGAGGGTGGTGCAGCAGTTTTCATAGTGTAATCGCAGTCTTTCTGGTAGCTCTCTTGTGTGCTTCTCTTGGTAAAGGTATGCTTCTATTGGTAGAGGTACACTTGGGGGTTTACAGTTAGGTTTTATCTGTTGGTTCAAGTGGACTTTCCGGAATCTATCTAATAAAATTTTATTGTGCTCAGGGGTGGCATGTGTAAGTTCCTATGGTTGGGTGACAATGGGGTAACATTGTCTATGGTTAAACGAGCATACCAAAATTTTAACATGGTATCAAAGATGGTATCCTTCATAACATTCTAACCATTGGAAGGAATATCGTTTTCCCCTATTTTCAAGCTCGTTGAGCACTTACAAAATCCACCAAGAAGTTTCCTAAGAAGGGATCATTTTTCCCCCAGATCAGATCTTCAAAATTTTGAAATTGAAAAATTAGGGTTTCCTCATAAAACCCTAGGTCAAGGTGTCTGGCATCTAAAAGGCTTCATTGAAAAATAAGTTGCAGTGCTATTTGCAGTACTAGTTGCAGTTCCAGTTGCAGCATCAGTTGCAGTACCAGTTGTAGTTCCTCTAGTATAGTGAATTTTTTGGTATCTCATTAAGAAACTTATTGAAGGATGTTGAAATTATTATTGCCCTAGATCAGCTCGCTAGCCATTCTTCCGACAATTCCAGCTAGGGTTTATGATTTTGTAGTGGAAGCAAACCCTAACCCAATTTCATTGGGCACTTTTAGTGAAGTGTTGGGCCTAATTATTGGTTTTCCTAGTGTTCCCTAGCCTAGCAAACCTTCTAGTGCACTCAGTCAGCAAAAACGTCAAGGTTGATTTTTTGAGTGAGACGGGTTGAAGTCAAACCTCTAGTCAAAGTTAAAGTTATAAGTTGACTTTAGTCAAAGTATTAGATTGATTAAGGAGGGTATTTTATATTTTATTTGTATTATATTCCCTAACTCATATTTCGGTCAAGAAAGCATATTGTCTTAGTACAGGGGATAGGTTGGAGAGAATACTTGTCATCTTGAGTGAAGGAGACTTGGAAGAAAAGCAACAACACTCATTCTTGGAGATAAGACTCCAGGTTCCAGGTTTGATTGATTACATTGATAAGTTTCCAATTTGCACATATCAAGTTTGATAATTGCTACATTACAAGTAAACACTATAGTTGTGACAACAATCTTTGAAATGTTCTATTACTACTAGGTATAATTAATACTTGGTAACATGTGAGTATTATTGATATAAACAGCGCAAGCCACTTAGGCTTTGACACAAGTACAAGGAGTCCTTGTAGAGCAACGCAGTACTACAGAACGGGAGAAGCTTGATCTCCAGGCAAAGTTCGACGAAGAAAAATCCCAACTGCAAAATGAAAAGGAACAGTTGCTCACAGAGCAACTCGAAGTAAAAGAAATGGTCAACAGAGCGCTTTGCTCTGTGATAGTCGTAGAAGTAAATGTCGAAGAGAGAATTCCACAGCAAATAGTACAACTTGAACAAGTGATCCAGTAGCTACAACAACACATAGCATATTTGGAGCTACACGCATTTCCTGAGACCCCTTAAGATGTAAGAGACCAAAGGGAAGCAATCACCAGGAGCGCAGTTGAGAGACTGAAGGCTCTTGCCAGAGAGTGCAAGTAGTTGAGTAACCACAGTGCCCAAATGTATGAGAAGATCATTGAGAATTCATAATTACAGGCACTAGAGTCGTAGCTCCAAGAAGCGAAGCAGCACGCAAAGATACTGCAGGTGCAGCTGAAGGCCCTTTCAGTTGTAGAAAGAATGAAGCGGTCTCAAAAGTAGCGCACTGTCCAGTAGCAGATCCATACGATTCAAAGAAAAGTGATGGAACTAACTCAATGACTCCAACATGTGTAAGATAACTCCTATCAGTTGTTCACAGAGGTCGAGAGTTGAGGAGAAGAGCTAGAGCAAGTTGTTAATGCAGCAGAACAACATCTAGAAGGGACAGTGAATGACATTGTAATTCAATAGTTCGTCGAGCAAGAGGTCGTAGCACAGCAGTAGGTTGAAGCAGCTCGAGCCAAGATCGAGGCATTCGAGGAAGAACTAGTCAGACCAAAGTGACTCAGGATGAGTCACAGGTGAGTGTTGGGGGCATGTTGGCCCTTGACCAAGCTTTGGGAGATTCTTGGTCATGTTGACCTATTTTGGACTTCGACAGCCTATCGAAAGAGGAGCGCAAGACGAAGCAGAGATCGCAGGATCTCAGCCCCTTTTTGGGTCCTTTTTGGGATGTGGGAATATGTAACGGGAACGGGATGTCGGCCCATGGGTTTACCCATGTTTAGGCCTATTTTGTAATATATAAATAGGTGCTTAGACTAGATAGAAGTAATCATGCATCTATGTGATGTTAGTAGGCAAGTAGGCTAAGTGCCAAGTTTTGGATCTATGTGATCAGGACTTGTAAGGCTTTGTGCATACTGTGTGAAACTTGCAGAGTTAAGTGCAAGTTATTGTAGCAATATTGTGGAGGGCTTAGTGCTGGAACGCAAGGAAGAAGGATCTAGAGAGCTGCACAGATCATCTATCCTATGCGGAGTAAGGGTTTTGAGGCTCTGTGCTTGTAACCGATTGACTAAAGACAATAAAGAAGAAGAATTGGTGGACGTAGCCCCAGGGTGGGGGTGAAGCACGTAAATACTATGTTGTTATGCTTTGTGCTTATCTTAATGTGTTTATGACTCTCTAGCTAAGTGCTTTGATATAGATAGATCTTCTTATGCTTTGTGCTATGAATATTAGATCTGACTTCTATGAATGTGCTTAGTGCTTGCTTCTGCTAGATATGATCCATCTGTTTGTGCTAAGTGCTTAATTACATTAGATTAGTGTGAATGATGTGATGCTCTATTCTATTTGCGCAGTAGTTATTGGTTGAATATTGATGAACTATTGATGCTAAGTGCTCTTTTAAGTATTACAATCACAGATATGTGTCCCAGCTAAGGTTGCAGACACTTGAGTCCTGCAACCACCCTTGCCTCTTTATCGGGTGAGACTCCATCTGCTTCGCAGGTGTTGCCAAAAGGATCGGTAGTTAGGGTTTTCTTGGTGCTTTGTTGTAGCGTTGAACCCTAGGTCTACCCATGTGCCAAAAAATGGTTCCGTTGTCGGGACCTGAAGTTGTGATTGCTAGGAATTGAGAAAGAAGAAGCTCCATGCAAAGATTCATCCGGAAGTTGTGAAAGTTCTGTGCATATATCTGTCACTCTAGTGCGCAATATTCTACTTGATTTATAAGGCTTTGTGCTAAAATAAAGAAGCCCGATCTGAAGAAAAGAAGTCAGATCTGAAGGAGAGAAGCAAGATCTGAAATATTTTGTGCTCTAAGAAAGGTAAAAGTGAGAATTTATGATTAAAAGAGGTAAGATCTGCAAGCTCTGTGCTCTGATAAAGGTAAGAATAGTGAAAAGTTTTAGATCTAAAAGCTTTGTGCTCTGTAGAAGTAAGATAAGTGGAAATTTGTGTTTCTAAAGTATGGATCTAGGTATGTTTGATAGGTTATGTCCTAGATTGAAAACTAGGGCACTAATAGATGAAAGAAGGCTTGATATGAGTAGATTTGATAAGAATAGTGAAAGATATGTTATGCCTATGCATAGAAAGAATGTTTGGACTAAAAAATGGATGCAGGATCCTAGAAAGAATTTTTTTCAGGTTAGCTACCATGATGCTATTGTGCAGTACCGGAAAGGTTGGGGATCATTTAAAAGAAAGAGAGGATTAACCCTTTGTTATAGTTGCAGAAGACCGGGACATATTGCTAAGGAATGCCCTGGGAAAAGACCTAGTTGTATTTGTTGTAAAGCTATGGACCATGAAGTGTTGGATTGCCCTAGAATGATTGCTAAGCTAGAAGAAATGAATCTGAATAAAGAAAACCCTAAGGCAGATCCAAAAATGGAAAAATCCTAGGAAGAATCGGAGAAAGTATTGTTGCAAATAAACGAAACCCTGAATGACCATCGACATGTCAGACTATCAAATATTTTCAAGGAAAAAGAATGCATTGAAGTAAGAATAGGAGGTTTCGACATTGATTGTGTTCTAGATGAAGAAACACAAGTGAATATCATGACATAAATAACTTGGGAAGCCTACTATGATCCCGACATTAGGAGGAATAGTACTATTCAGAGGAAAGTTGATAAACCTATGTGGGAAGCCCGCTCGCATACCTATGAACGTTAATGGAACTTCGACAGAAGAAGATTTCGAGATTATTAAATTTATTGAAGACAGCGCCCCATTTACCATTTTACTAGGAAAACCTTGGATTGATAGAGATCAAGCCAGAGGAAAGGAAGAAGAAGAAGTTTTGGAACAGAAGAAACAAGAGTTAAAATATTTCATGACCAGAAGGATCACACACTTGATTGCAGAACAGGAGAACAGATCGAAGCTATTTAACACTAGAGGCCCAGATGTTGAAGCTGCAAGAACATTAGAAGACCAACAGAAGACTAAAGTACTTATCCCAGACAAAGAAGAAGTATCACCCTCGAATCATGGGAAAGAATTTCAACATCGCGAAGTAATTATGTTAAGAGAACATAAGAATCAAAATGGAAAAAGGCATACTGAGACGAAGCTCACTGGAAAGAAGGCTAGAAAGATAACTAAGAAGAGGGATAAGATTGAAAAGTTACAGAAAGTTTCAGAGGGAACCTCACAGAAGGAAAATTTTCAAAATTGGAGCTTCGTCAGGATATTAGAACAGCGACACATGGCACTTCGCCATGACGAAGAATTATATCCGTTGGGGAACGTTATAACTGTTAGATCAATGTGTCAAATTGTTGTTGTCTTGTTACCATGGAAGTTATCTATGGTTAAACCGTCGCATAACAATGGATCCGACGTTGATAAATAGGATCACCGAGCTTAGCTTGTAAGGACCCAACCCACAGGATTTCTATCCTGGAAAATCCATGGACCACGCTCTCGCTTAAAGGATTAAAGACACTTATGGAGATGTCGAGAAAGGAACGTGAGGCTACAAGGTAGCTTCTATCTAGAGTGGCACAGTGCACCTCGCATGTCATATGATTGTCGGGAAGTTAGTATGCAAGAACAGACCCACCCAAGTGACTGGTTTTGTAGTCGACCTCGCAGGAAAGTACACGAAGGGCCTACAAATGAATTGGGTGAAGTACCTGGTAAACCAATTAGAACTTGACTGCAGAGAAGCACAAGATCAAGGGTACGAATTCCACTTCAGTTGGTTATTGATCCTGGTCACTTTCATTGCCTGGGAGATGTCGAAAGGTGTGACCTTCCCGAACATCGATCCCTTTGAACCATTGGCTGCGAAGTTCAGCACATTGTGGTATTCAAGCGACATGAATAAACAGTGGAAGTACAATGTTGTATTTCACGCATACTACAACCAATTGAAGCTAGCTATACAGTCTGAGCCTCGCATGACGTCGAATACTTTACACAGTTTCAGGCCATTGATGAAGTTCAACACGAACCGCCATTTCATTTACATCATAGCACGCACAAATGAGCACAAGCAGCAACTTCAGTCCTACTACAATATAATGGAGGAGGACTTGGAGGAGATCACCAAGGACTGGTCGGAGGACCTCCTAATTCCAACAAACCCTGCAGAGATATCTGATATAGACAGTCCATAAATTGCGCAGGATACAGCCGGACCTAGCAGGACGAAGAAAACTGAAGAGGTTCAGGATTTAGATAGTGCATCTGTGAATACTGCTTCCATCTCACCATAGAAAGGAGGTGATGGAGGAGAGATATATGGCACATAAGTTGAATAGAAGAAAGGTGAGGTTACACCGCCTAGATATGAGGAGGACCCCTCGAAGAAAAGGAAGGTTTCCCCCCTGAAGCCTTCCTCCATGAAGAAATCGAAAGCTTCTATGAAAAAAATGTAGACTATCCTCACCTCAGATGACTTCGATTTAATTATAGCGGCCCTGAGTGATGCTTTGCTAGAGATAGCAGAAAAACAAGAGGCTAAGCAGGAAGCGATGTACAATAGAATTGAGATTGAGCTCCAAGGAGTGCAGCAACCACTACAGTCCAGCCACGCAGTCCCCACTGCACCTTTGTCAGCAAGAACACCAGAACTGGGAGATAAGCCAGCGCAACTCCACTGAATCGTTGAGACAGTCGAAGCTCACCTTCGAAAAGCACAGGAAGAAACAGCGCAAGCCACCCAAGATTTGACACAAGTACAAGGAGTCCTTGTAGAGAAAAGCAGTACTACAGAACAAGAGAAGCTTGATCTCCAGGCAAAGTTCGACAAAGAAAAATCCCAACTATAGAACGAAAAGGAACAGTTGCTCAGAGAGAAACTCGAAGTAAAAGAAATGGTCAATAGAGCACTTCGCTCTGTGACAGTCGTAGAATTAAAGTTAGAAGAGAGAATTCCATATCAAATAGCACAACTTGAACAAGTGATCCAG
>JASDQU010439799.1:136153-148395 GCA_032191745.1 Picea mariana | reverse complement strand
GCATGAGCAAGGGAGACAATATGAAAAGAGGAAATTTGGAGCTATAACAACAATGGAGGGAAAGTTATGGAGCGTTTTTGGAGTTGTTGAATATTGAAGAAGAAAATTTTCATGATTGCAGAAGAACCAGGTTGTCAAGCCTGAAGAGTGAACTCCTGCATGAGTTGCACTATAACATAAAGTGATTGTTGTTGTATTGCTTGTAGTTTTCCTAGTAGTGAGTTACCTTGAGTTCCCAGTAGATATATTCATCATTACTTGTGTCAAAGAGACCTTGATAAATGAATGGGATGTCCAATGGACTGAGATCAGTGAAGGGGTACATTCCTTGGGTTGGGAAGGTCAAGAGGAAGAGAGATAGTGGAAGTCTAGATAGATGTAGGAGAATACCAGTGGGTTCTGGGATATTTGAACTATGAGTGGAATGTGAAAGACACCCTCTTTTTTGGATTGATATCCCCATATCATGGGTGACTTGTTGTTGATATATAAAACAACAAGTCTGTGTTTGGGTGGTGTTAGTGCTAGAAGATGCTCTCAACTGCAAAGAGGAGCATGCATAACAAATATTGAATACAATGATAATGCTTTATGTGTTTGTTTTTAAATGGCAAGTCAAGTAGGTTGAATGGTTTGAGGGCATAATAACAATCCCTCAATTAAATTTATAATGGTCGGCATCACTTCACATAGTCAGGGGCATTCACTATGAAGGATAAATAAATAAATAAGCCTCTAGAAGTTCAATTCTTTCAAGTTCATGGTGAACGAGGTGTCCCCCTTTATGCGGAGACATTTTTCTGTGAGTTGAGAAATGCTGAAAAATTTTGTTCTAAAACTCTACTGCGAAAACGCTTGGCACTAACGCTCAAAGAGAATGTAAAGGAATGTTAAAAATTCTTTATGAATGTCAAACCATATAGGAGTAAAATTTCAAATCATATCTAAGTAATAGTCATTACAAATATTTGTGCTGCAGATAAAACTTATGCATGATCTGTCGTTTTGAGAACTTACAACACTTGGACCAATATTGTGACATCATCTTTCCTCACATCTCATATATGCATGATCAATGCTGATTAGGAGGCTTTTCTTGAATAGATGGATGTAATTTTGATTTGACACAAGGATAACCACATCATATAATCGTCATTGGCCTTCTAAAATTCGACATTGTCTTGTTTAAAACCACTTAGGGTTTTGCCACAAAAACCACTTATACTCTGCAATGCCTTAATATTATCATCGATATATTTTCATTGCAAAATCAGAGCACATTCTGTAGTTCCTTTTAGTTGTAACGGTTATATTTTTGCTGCAGAATATAAACATATTTTGTAGCACCCTTTATGATAAAACCTAGCTATTTTGCTACAGAATTTTGAAAACCTTCAAAAATGAATTAATTAGAGATGTTAAACATTTTGCAACCCAAAACTAATTTAGGATCAGAATGATGAAAATTCTTTTGGATAGTAGGTTTTAGTGCTAACAGGTGGAACGTCCACCCCAAGCAACTAGTTGCAAAATCATTCTAAAAAGACAAATGTTTAATTATGTTCTATGTTATTTTGTGAGCTAAATTGTTGTGTTTTAACTCTGTGTATGTGAATGGTTTATATGTTGTTGTGTATGGAATTAATTAGTTGCACTCATGTTTATCTCAACATGTTGTAGTTGCATTTAAATGAATGATAGTAGAATTGTTAAATCTATGTGTGTATTCTTGTAGTTGATAAGCTACAGGATTAGTTAGCAGAAAATTTTGAATTTATGTGTATTTCCACAATTAATGGACCTTAGTTGAGCAAGGGCATGTTAAAGATTGGTATCAGATCTCAATTTTCAACATTGCACTTGTATGGGCCAGGAGCCAATGAAAATTGGGAAAATTCAATTATGCAGATTTCGTTCTATGACGAATTTGGGGAAAATGGTGAACCAGAGTGAAATCCCCAAATTTATGGGTAGATTCAAGTTTAGTTGCTTCAAAATTGTCAAAGGGAAGATTTATGGAATTGATCTACATGTTGTAGAGTTAAAAATCCATCCCTCACAATAGAATTATGTGTTTTCATGGTGACTATGAATTTTAAGTGAAGTGGTGCCCTATATTAATTCAACCTCAAGAATCAACGATCGAGATATATATGTGAAGTTCAAAAATGGTGTTCCCGGCAAGCTTTCAGAAATCAATTTCAAAAAACTCCTAAGGTGGGGCATGAGGTTAAGTTTGAAGGGAGGAATGTGATGGTGCGAGCCCAAAATAATGAGAGTCATTGATCGACATCAATCTCAGTCGTCAGATCTTGTGAAGAATTTTTTTTCGAAAATACTCATTCAGGAAGTCTAGGGGTAGTTTCATGTTTTGAAGAAGTTCATCTGACCGAGTTAAAGTTCAAGTAGTTTTAATTTTCGTGAAGTTGTGGACCATCATATGTGATATTTCAGTCATTATATCCTTTAGAAAATAAGCTTTGAAAGTATTCATTTGGAAATTCTAGTGGTGGTGCTATGTTTACGAAGGAGATTTTCCAACCAAGGTAATTTTCGTGCAACTTGGGAACTCGTGATGATCAAGGTTGTTGGTTGGAACAATTGTTGATCGTTTGATCTATCAGATGAACATGTTTTCTTAGAAGGGTAGAGGGAAGAAGATAATTCCATGTCATTTTTCCATGTGAGTATGCCATGTTGAATTACACCTTAGCAAAGGTAGGTGAATCAGAGTGTGCCACATGGAAGTTGGGTACAGGTGGGACCACAATGTCTTTTGGGAAAGGTAAAGGTCAAAGATTAAAAGTTAAATATTGACCATGCAATGGGTTTCAAGGTATATCTTGACTACCCATGGAAGATCGGGGTCAGGAGGGCTTGTTCAAGACACTGTTTTCGGAAGGCCTGAGTTAGAAAAACTTCTCTAAGGAGTGAGTTGAAGGAATGTGCCTGATAGACTTCAGGATTAGGACTTCGGAAGAGATTTTGTGCAAGAAAATTCCAATATGATGATAATTTCATGATAGGTGAGTATGATAGTGTTCCGGACCATGAAATTTGGGAGAATATGTGTATCATGTAACTTTAACCTTCCGATGGGAAAGCTCCAAAAAGGTGTTTCTGATAGGCTTGTAGGATGTATAGCCAATGGTCTATGAAGGATATTCATGGAAGATGACATGGATAAATAAAAGGATGACACGTGGGATCGATAGACATATTCCATGCCATGTAAATTGTATCACCTAGGGTCAAACGTAGGTCATTTTTACAAACTATTGCAGTGGTAAATTAGTCAAATTCCATGATTATTTTCATATTTAAAAGGTTTTGAACTTGCAAAGGGATTTTGAGGGCCTAAAGGAAATTTTTAGGTAGTCAAAATCGAGAGAATTATATATCCCTCCAAGACACAAAGTATTTGAAACTTAAAATGAAATATCTTAGTGAGATCTTTCCAATGAGTTATTCTCAAAGAAAAATAGAACTAGTATGAATAAGTTACAGGAAAAAATATTAGGTATAATTTTAGTACCAGTTTACTTCCAAAGGGAATAACTCCTTGCTCAGAAGTTAATTTGAGGAACATGATTATTCTATGGAAATACCATGGACCATAGAAGACAACCATGGAACCATATTTGCAAGATTGGTGCCTTAAAGTGTACAAGATGAGAGAGAAGACACATGTACACATACAAGGTTAAAAATGGGAAAATGGTCAAAACTTCTGCATGCCATAACTATCATTTGGGAGGCTAGATAAAGGTGAAATTTTGATAGATCGTTTAAAAGGTATGAATAAAGATACAAAATTGGGATTCTGTCAAAATTCCAAAGGATTTAGTGTAGGGATGCATAATCAGGGATAAAATTAACAAGTCAAGAGAAAGTGAAAAAAGATCAAAGTTTTAGTTTCCAGATTGTTGTAGATTTTGATTGGAGCATCAGTTTGAAAATAAAAGAGTGGTTTTGAATTCAATATTAGAATTAATATTAGTTTCTCATACAAAATTTTCCTTTATTTCTAATATATTTCCCTCTATAAGTGGTAAAATTTGGTTTTTGAGGTTATTTTGCACTGGGGAGAAAGGTGCACAAGAGGGGTAAAGTGAAAATATTCAATTGACCATAACATTCTACTCAGAGCTCATATTTGATAAAATGAGTAGTAAATGAAAGCTAATGAAGAATGGATTCATCCTATGTACCCATAAATGGGTTTGGAATGGTGAATTTTTCAATTGACTAAGAAGAAGATGACTGGTGGTCATTAAAGAGCAGAAAATTTATGCATTCTTTTTCCATAAATGTGTATGTATGTATATGTATTTTTGTTTGACAGAAATTTTATTGCATGCACATTTTCTTGAAAAATTAAGAGGTTTAGAAAGGAAGTTAGGTTCCTATATTAAAACCACAGTCATGGAGGATTCCCAAAGGTATTATGGTTATGTGGAAGAATTCAAAAGGTTGGGTGGAAGCATGGGAAATGCCGAGACAAAATCCATTGGAAGAAGAGGTGGGGAGGAGCCTAATGAGTGGGTTGTAACTATGAGAATATTTTCTAGGGAAGTGTAGAGATATATGGTATATAATGAAAGGGTGATGAAATATCAGGAAGACATACTTCAGAGTCTGAATATGCTCCAAAGGCAAGTAAAAAATACTCTGGTTCAAAGTAAGCAGTTAGTGCTAGACAAGTGGTAGCATCAGGATCCCATAGAAGAAAGAATGATCATGGGAATGATAGGAATTCAAGAATCATGAGCATGCACCATCATTCTCCAAGGCAGTCCACTAGAAGAGATTGTGCAATTTCAGTGTTATTGGGTTGTTATATTCTTTGTAGTGAAAGACGAAGGTTGAGGTGGATCGACTGGGGTAAGTTGAAGTTGAATAAATCAACAACAAGTCGAAGGTCAAGGTGGATTGACCAAGTAAAGTTGAAGTCAAATAAATTGACATCAATTCAAAGAGGTCAACTGAAAAGATTCTGACAGGCAGGCACATGGCAACCGACTGAAGACAAAATGGAGATAGATTGGTAATCAATTGGTAAGCCAACTTGGAGTCAACTGTAACATAATCCTGAGATTTGTAGGATTTGTAGCCAATGATCTGTGAGGATATGTAACCATTTTTGGGAACCTTTATTTAGGGTTTTTCCTACTATAAATCTTATAAAGAAGGTGTGTTGTAATCTTGTAAAAGATAATCTTTAGAGAAATCATTTTAGAGGTTTTTGGTCATGTATATGTAAGTCGAATTGGCTATAGGGTTGTTATTGTGTAAAAAAATGATGTATGATGTCGATTTTATCTTAGGGGTGGAACAAGGTTAGGAATGCAACCTTTTATTCTAAATGAATAAGACAATAAGAGAGAAAAATGCTCAAGGAATGTTGGTTTTCCCCTTTGGGTCTCCAGGGTAAAATATCTGTGTACTGTGTGTTTTCTTTGCCATTTACTTTCTTAATTAAATATTTCTTCCTCTCTTCTGCTAGGTTTAGTGTGGAAGTGTTCCTCATTTCCTAACATGTGGTATCATAGCTTGGTTTAACAATATTGGATCTAAGCTAAACCTTGACTACAGTAAGCGTCGCAAGTCAGAAATCTTTACAGATTGTGCTTAAAGAATGATGAGCAGCTTGAGGATAGAGACCGAAAAATTCAATGGCCAAAATTTTGAGCTTTGGAAGCTTAAAATTGAAGATCTCCTTTTAGATTGAGAACAATGGGAAACAGTCTGTCCAAGTACCATTCCGACAGGTATGTCGATGGAAGAATCAAAGAAACTCGAGAGAAGGGAAAGGAGTATGATTCGACTTTGTCTTGTAGATTCGATACTACTGAATGTCTTAGGTGAAGAATCGGCCAAGAAACTATGGGACAATTTGGGGAGCTTGTACAAGTCAAAATCCCTAGTAAATAAGTTGTTCCTTAGAAATAAGTTGTATATTTTGAGGATGAGTGAGGGAAGTTCGGTGACTGAGAATTTAAATGCGTTTAATACCATTATAATATGGTTATCTTCTGTGGATATTAAAATCATTGAGGAGGAGAAATGTGTAATCCTATTATGTTCTTTTCCAAACTCTTGGGATAACTTAGTCGTTGTTCTAAAGAGTAATTCAACAACATTAGTGCTAGAAGACATCGTTGCATCTATACTGTCGGAAGAAATGAGAAGGAATAACATGGAAGGATCGACCAAAAATGCATTAGTGGTGGGAGGTTGACCAGTTGACAGAGATAAAGGAAAATTATCTAGTAGAAAGTCTAAGTCAAAGGGTATATCTAAATCCCTAGTTTAGTTAACAAAAATAAGATTCTGGAAATGCAGTAAAGTTGGGCATTAAAAAAGGGACTGCAATTTCAAGGTAACAAAAGAAAGTATAGGATATTATGAGAAGTCCTCGACTGAGAGAAAAACAACTTCATATAATGGAGGCAATGTGTACCTGGCGTCAACCTATACACAATCAGATAAAGATATTTGGTTGATCGAATTAGGAGCATCCTATCATATGACACCACATAGATAAGGGTTTTGTGAATATGAACGATATGAAGGAGAAGATGTGTTCTTAGGGGATGAATCGATAACCAAAATTGTTGGATGAGGAAGAGTTTGAATGAAACTGCATGATGGGAGGAATAGAACCCTTCCATGTGTGCTACATATTCTAGGTTTGGAAAGAAACCTAATATATTTCAGCAAGATGAGTGATGCATGGGTACACACTCTATTTCAAAAGGATACATGAAATATGGTCATAGGTACGATGGTCTTAACAAAAGGAGTTCGGATTGGAACCCTATACAAGTTATTAGGGAATTTCAACTCGACTATATGCAATAGCATCATTTTTCCTAAAGTTGACTTGACTTCGACTCGAATTGACTCAACTCAGGCTTAGTCAATTCAACCAGACTTGACAAGTCCTCATCAAAATGACCTGACCATGCTATGGCATGAGAGGATGTCACATATTGGAGAAACAATACTTTGAGCTATGCATAACAAAGGTATTGTTGAATATTTTCCTTAATGTAATTTAGAACTATACTTTTGTGAAAATTGTATATATGGAAAACAAAGTCATGTGAGGTTCCCATCTACAACGACAAGGGCACAAGGGATTCTAGAATTGGTTCATAGTGATGTTCTTGGCCCTGCTTTAGTGACTTCACTTGGTGGATCCATGTATTATGTCTCCTTCATAAATGATTTTTCCAGGAAGACATGGATATATTTCCCGAGGAAGAAAATATAGGTTTTCAAGAAATTCAAAGAGTTTAAATCTCTTGCAGAAAACCATACAGATAAGAAGATAAAGGTGTTGAGAACTAACAATGGTGGTGAATTCTATGGAAAGGAACTTGATCAATTCTGCAAGAAGTGTGGCATAGCACGAAAAAATACCACACCATATACCCCATATCAAAATGGATTTGTTGAGAGAATGAACATAATATTGATGGAAAAGGCAAGGAGCATACTCGGTGGTGTTGGGCTCGCACAAGAATTTTGGGTAGAGGCAATCAACACTACAAAATATATAGTGAATATGTCTCATTCGTCGGTGTTAGTCGACATAACTCCACATGAGGTATGGTCTGGTAAGAAGCCTTCGGTTTCACATATCAAAATATTTGGTTGGAATGCATTTGTGAACATTCCCAAGGAAAAGAGGAGCAATTTGGAAAAGAAGGCACTCAAGTGTATTTTCATTGGATACAAATAAGGAATGAAAATATATAAGCTATGGGATCATACATCAAGGAAAATAGTGTACAGTCAAGATGTGGTCTTCATAGAAGTCGGAAGGAATTCTCAGTCTGAAGTAATGGTTCAAATAGAGAATAATCAAGAGAAGGTGTGGTTTGAACCGAGGAATGAAGAAATTGATTCATATGAGTCGACTGAATCAGATGAAGAGGTGGAACAACCAACCCCGGTTGTAAGGAGGTCAAAATGAGTAAGAAAACAAGTCAAAAGGTATAGTCCATCCAAATTTCATTCTAAATTTGTGTTAACTACCATTGATGAAGAGCCCAATTCGATCGAGGAGGTAATCGACTCAGTAGAGGGTAAGCTTTGGAAGGATGCCATGGTTGAAGAGATGGAATTCTTACATAAGAATGAGACATGGGATTTAGTCAAATTATAAAATGGAATAAATGTCATTGGTAGCAAGTGGGTATTCAAGAAGAAAATGAACGTTGAAGGTCGAGTTGAGAAATTCAAAGCTCAACTGGTAGCGAAAGGATATTCACAAGTCAAAGTAGTCAATTTTGGTGAGATTTTTCCCCCTGTTGAAAAATTAACTTCCATTAGAGTATTGAGGTTTCGGGTTGCAAAATTTGATCTGGTTATAGAAAATATGGATGTAAAGACTTTGTTCCTACATGGGGACCTAGAAGAATAAATATACATGAAACAACCTAAAGGATTTGTAGTAAGAGGAAAGAAATATTTGGTGTGCAAATTGAAAAGACCCATTTATGGTCTAAAGCAATCACCAAGGATGTGGTACCAAAAGTTTGACACATACATCCTTAGTTTGGTATTTGTGAGAAGCAAAGTTGATCGTTGCATATATTCCAAACAATAAGGTGGGTGTTTCATATATGTAGCATTGTATGTCGACGACATGTTGTTGATTGGAAACAACATGAAAGCAATAAAGGAGGTGAAGAAGTAGTTATCCTCCAAGTTATACATGAAGAATCTTGCTGCAGGGAACTTCATTCTAGGAATGGAGATAAAGAGAGATTGAGTAGCTAGAAAGCTCTGGTTGAACTAGGAAAAAGTATATTGAAACAATATTGAAACGTTTCAACTTGCAGGATTGCAAACCTGTGAAGGTTCCAATTCCTGTGGGAACAAGGATAATTGTTGAACAATGCCCAAAGGCACAAGAGGAAATAGAGGACATGGCATGTGTTCCTTGTGCAAGTGTTGTTGGTAGTCTAATGTATGTGATGGTCTACACTCAACCATATATTTCCCATGCAGTGGGAGTGTTGAGTAGATACATGTTGACACCTGGAAAGGAGCACTAGATAGTTGTCAAGAGAGTATTTAGGTATTTGTGTGGCACAAAAGACTATGATATATGCTACCAAAGAAAACCTGGAGGTGACAGTGAATTACATGTACATGGATTTGTCGACACCGACTCGATTGGAGATATGGATCATCAAAGTTCGACCAATGGATCTGTGTTCAATATGTTTAGTGGAGCAATCAGCTGGATGAGTAAGCGATAGAAAATCATAGCCTTTTTAAACAATGGAATCTGAATACATGGAAAACACTCATGGAAGCAAAGAAGCAGTATGGTTGCAAAGGTTGTGTTCAGGAATCGGGTTTGAGAGAAGAGATATGACGATAATTTTTGTTATTCAAAGCGCAATATTTCTAGTAAAGGACCCATCTTATCAATCCAATACTAATCACATTGATGTACAATACCATTTCATGAGAGACATGGGGGAAAGCAACAAGGTGCTACTAGAGAAAGTAGACACATTAGAAAACATAACAGACCCTTTGACCAAGTCTGTGAGTGTTGTGAAGTTCTCTTGGTACAAAGAGGCAATGGGAATTATTTCCCTAGATCTGTGAACAATAGTTCAGAAAAAATCTTGGTTTCATCAAAGAAGAAAACAAGTGGGAGAATGTTGGGTTGTTATATTCTTTGCAATGAAATTCAAAGGTCGAGGTGGATCGATCGGGAAAAGTCAAAGTCGAAGAAATCAAAGGCAAGTCGAAGGTCAAGGGGGATCGACCGGGCAAAGTCGAATTCAAATAAATTGACAACAAGTCAAATATGTCAACTGACAAGAGGCCAATAGGTGGGCGCTTGACAACTGGTTGAAGACCGAATGGAGGCAAACTAGTAATCGAATGGTAAACTGCCTTTGAGTAAACTGTAACAGAATCCTGATATTCATTAGATTTGTAGCCAATGATCTATGAGGATCTATAACCATTTTTGGGTGCCTTTCTTTAGGGTTTTTCCGATTGTAAAGCTTATAAATAAGGCATGTTATAATGTTGTAAAAACTAATAATTAGAGAAATTGTTATAGATGTTGTTGGTCATGTAGATGTAAGATGAATTGGATACATGGTTGTTCTTGTGTAAAGCAATAAGGTATGATTTCGATTTTGTTTTAGGTGTATACCAAGGTTAGACATGTAACCTTTTTTTATGAAGGAATAAGACAACAAGAGAGAAACATTCTCAAGGAATGTTGGTTTCCCCATTTGGGTTTCCAGGGTAAAATATTTGTGTATTGTGTGTTTTCTTTGTGATTTAATTTCTTGATTAAATATTTCTTCCTCTCTTATACTAGGTTTAGTAAGGAAGTATTCCTCATTTCCTAACAAGTTCCAGGAGGCAGAGGAGAAGGCTTGATTCAAACATTTTGCAAGGTGAACTCAAGAAAATCAAGCCTCCAAATTTCAATGGTGAGAATAGAAATGGAGAAGAGGTGAGGTATGGTTGTTGGAAATGAAGAATTATTTCTAGTTTCATGATTACCCCTCAAGGGTAGAAACAAGAATTGCAACCTACCACCTGTAAAGAAAGGAAGTTATGTGGTGGGATCAACTTAAGCAAGATAAGCATATGGATGAGAATAAGGTCTCATGGAGGTAGTTAAAGGATATTTCCAGAAGAAATATTTGTCAGAGCATTGCTATGAAGGAAAATGAAATATTTATTTGAACTCAAATTCAAAAGCATGATAATGAATGAATATGAGAAGAGGTTATTTGAGTTGTTGAAGTATG
The DNA here is from genome assembly GCA_032191745.1 of Picea mariana. Taxonomy (NCBI): domain Eukaryota; kingdom Viridiplantae; phylum Streptophyta; class Pinopsida; order Pinales; family Pinaceae; genus Picea; species Picea mariana. The sequence goes on along the minus strand of JASDQU010439799.1, from coordinate 137,587 downwards.
TGGGTAAAATTCCAAAATGTTTTGAGTGGGTTACCTTATTTATACAGTGAAAAGACACACTATGATAACACTAGAACTTTGGAGGAGGTCGTAAGAAGAGAAAATCATCTTTATGAGTAGAGCAGAGGGAGGCTAGTCTTCCAAAAATATTGGAACGATAAGATGAAAGGAAATAGGGATTGTAGTGTACCTTTTCACTACAGAGGCTTTCAAACCTCTTCTAACCAATCTGTACACTGAATTTTACATAATTCATACAGACATTATAAGCACATGCATTTAAACAATTAAACACACTTAAATCTCAGAGTAAAATATATAAGTTACTTCTACAATTAAACAAGCCATAGCATTCAACAGTAATTCATTTACACAGCGGAAAACATGATACATAAACAGCTCAGTCATGCAAAACATGATCAAAGCATAATTCAGATACTTATCTTTTAACAGCTGTAGAAATCACCAACCAAATGCAGGCCTTCCACGAACCTCCCAGCCGTAGACCGCACTGCTCCTCAACTCAACAGTGGGTCACCCCCAAGCTGGGACTGAGCTCCACCCCAGGGCAAGGAATCCAGACTCAGGCTGAGGTTACAGGGAATTCAATCATACACAACCACCAGGAAGAAAGCTCTCCCAGGTATCTCCCATGCTCACTGCCCACAGACCCTCATTCCCCACATGCCTGTTCCACCCCAAGAGAATGCACCTTCTCTGTCACCTGGACAGTCCTTCGGCTGCCAGTCTCCCTTACCTTGGGTTACAGGAACAGACTGGACCAGAAGTCTCCGGGCTCTATGGTAGCTACAGGGTTCCTTCTAGGAGTTCTCTCCTCCCTCTACGCACTCTCTCACCTGGAGGAGTCACTCACATGCCAACAAGCCTCACGTAGTCCAACACTGTGTGGTCACAACAACCCACGGGGAAAACCGACACAGGCTTCCCCAAACCGGTTCAGCAGTCACAGGATGATCTCACGGTCTTGATTTCAGAACAGGGAGTCCACGCACAGGCTAACTCAGCTTCACCGAATAACAAAGATCCTTCCACTCAAATTCAGCACAAGCTTCCCGTTCAGGGAATGCGCACACGGGTTTTCTCAGAGACAGACACAGACTCCACAACTCTGGACAGGGGTGTACACGGATTCTTCAGGACAAACACATGCTTTCTTTTCTATATCAGAATTACACGAGGGTCTCTTACAGACTGGCTTCCCTTGATTCCCCTCAGGACAGTCGGATTGAATGGATGAGAGACCCCGACTCACGGCTTACCTCGTCTGTTTTATTTGCATGCACCAGGGTTGACACTTGTCACCCTGAGAACTGCATGCGTTCCATCCGTACACCTTCCTCCCACCACTTGGGAAATCACGTGTCCTTCCAAAATGACTTAGGATAAAACCATATGATGCACATATATTTTTGA
>JASDQU010439799.1:71010-87371 GCA_032191745.1 Picea mariana | reverse complement strand
CAAAGTGGTGGTGTTGGTCGTTATCTCTTCTTGGGCTGACCCAGGTTCATATCTCAACGAGTTTCCAACAAAACCATCTAAAACTATCGTCCCTCCTGGTAAACCAGAAGGAAACGTTGCGAATAAAGTGCACAGTGTAGTCTCACTCGAGATAGCTTTAATGGGTGACTGCAATACCCAAGTGTTTGTAGTCTAGGAATGAGTGGGGATCTATGGTGGTTTTCTTCCTTCTTTATGCATTAACCTTGTTATTGATTTAAGTATTTCTAGGATTCATTCATATTTAGCCTTATGCATGCATGCTTATGCATCTAGTTTAGTCATTCATTCATAATATAATCATTAACAGAAAGTAAATATTCAATAAACATCACACAGAACACAAGTTTTATCGTGGTTCACCCCCTCCTGAGGCTACATCCACAAATATCTGGCTTCTCTGCTTGTTTATTTAATCTGCTGCAAATTATTGCGTTGCGCGTATTACATCTCAGTAATATAATCAAGATCGAGGGTGGGAACCCTCTTTGAGGTGGACTAGATCACACCAGGCTCCTCAACCTATGACCTAACCCTAAAAATCTACCTTACTCGACTCTTCTACAACCTTATTACAATCGAAAGTCCCACAAAGTGATATGATCCTTTTCTTTCCTTAACTGACATCTACCACATAAAAATCCTCAACAATCATTTTTTTCCTAGACCTCCTAGGTTCGTATTTATACTATTTTATAGGCTTATAGCCATTACAATCTTTGTCAAAAACCCTAACCCTATGATGGTTAGGCTTTCCTATCTGCGCTCCACATTTCTTTTCCTTTTGCATGCTACTTTTCCTTCTTTTTCTACATGTTGTTTTCTTGCCACCTGTTGTGCATGCTACAAAATTAGGACTTCCTTTCCAAAATTAGGTCTTTCCCCAAAACATATCCTTCTCCAAAAATAGGCATGTGCCCAAAATAAAATTCCTTCTCAAAATAGGCCTACACCCAACAGGTGGAGAGCTTAATAGTGTGCCTATATCTTGTGAAACTCATGGCTCAACATGGCATGATACAAATTTATTTTTTTTAATTAATAAACCATTCATCAAGCCATCGATGACATCGTTCATTGGTTATTCGACTAAAGTAACATTATTCATCTGACCAACCACCATCGAAAACACATTAGGTTTGTTGGTCTATTATCGATTGTTCTAAGAACTCCAGATGATCACAGGATGAACATTGGTCAATCGTACGATGAAAATTGGTCACTCTTATGGATCATGTACGATGACAATGGTTGTGGACATTGGTCAATTGTGATCCACGTTCTTCGTAGGTTAGTTTCTCTTACAACGCACGAGCAAAAAAAACGTGATAGATTTGGGACGAACTGTGGTCGATGGTACGACGGAATGGCGATGAACATTGGTGGTTTGTAAGAATAACCTATGACGATAATGGATGTGTACATTCATCGATTGTGATGTACATGTGTTGTAGGTTATTTTCTCTTATGATGCACTAGTGACAATAACAAACTAGTTTTCAAATGCACAACGGTCAATGGTACGATGGATGTTTTCATCTGTGTTTCAACAAAACGAGTATCATTGTACTTGCAATGGACATGACATAGAAAAAAATGGGATTTATCCTTCATCGTACTTGAGACGCTGTGGCGACGAACCTGCATCGATAAATTGTTGAAAAATGGGCTCAAGGTAGTAGTGGATCTTATCAAATCTTCCACATATTCCCATTGATGGAGATTCTCTTGATGTGTTTCCCACCATTGCACGAGAATTCCTATTAACATTGTATTGAGGGAATGTACCCAGTGGAGTAAGATAATTTTCTACAGATGAACAATAAATGTATCCACTAGATTTGACCCATCGAACCTGTAGGACCTGAATTCCTCTTCACACACTTCAATGGTAATATGGGCCCATATCCTTATAGATATTTCATAAATATTGTGTTTCCACCTCTCCATGGAGTCCTCTAAATCAGTATCATATGACTTCACACTCCTCCAACTAAGTTCCCCATTGTAGTAGGATTGATATAATCTTCCCCACACCTTGTAATCTCGTAAATATTTTCAATAATGGAGCTCTGAACATCCTCATTCATAGGCTCATTGTATCTGTCACCTTCATTTGGATCTAATGGAACAATTAAGCACAGGGTGTTTGTATCAAACGAATTATGTCTCTTCTTTATATTCAACACATCATTATTGTTGAAGACCCGATCAATGCCAAGTAGGGTAGGGTATGGATCAAAGTCATCCATGATCTATATCACTTCAAAAAATGTCTTCGTATTCACCCCCTCTATGTTCACTTCGACTTGCTCCATCTAGCCTATAGGGTAGATTTTGTATTGATTTTCCATTTGAAGTTGAATGGGCGACCAGAACAAATTCAATTTACCCATCAACTCCCATAACTTATTTGGCAGGATGTTCATGTCAAATCCCAAATCCAACATGACATCATCCATCTCATAGATTTTGATTTCAGTTGTCATCTTGAACTCTCTTCCTTTTCACTTTTGTTTACTGACATGTCACACTTCCCTTTCTGGCAGGGGGGATGATATATCTCTATATGTCCCCTCTTCTACCATGTGGATTGCTAACACCTGTGTCAAATTTCATGTAGCATCAATATCACTTAACAATTTTAAACAAAATTGCAAGTTACTTGCTTGGTCTCCAGTGTCTGCATCACGACCCATGTCGCATAGTGTTTCTTCTCGCATTGTGTGCTTAAGCTCTTCATCCATGTGTTCCTCTATTTCCCTTTGTTTGACTCATCAAAATTCTTCTTATATACGAGATTATTCCAGTGACCTTTTTGTCACGAGCTACATTTCTCGCACACACAAGTTTCTTCTAAAGACCTTTGTGTGATGCATTTCAATTATTCATGGGATTGGGCTTCCTATAGCGATTGTTGTGTCACGCGCTATACCTCCTCACATATCTGAGCCTCTTCAACTAACCTTTGTGTCACACACTACAACTCTTCTCACACTCTTTCCTCCTTTAGGCCCCTCTGTGTGTCACGTAGAAATTGCTTCTGGTGGAAAGCATCAAACTTAGGAGAGTTTTTGCTTCCTTTATTATCTTCCCCTTCGGTCTTTGTTTCAATATTTCACCATGCTCAAATTCCATTCCCATCTTTTCTTTGCCTCAGATTATCACCCGCACATCAAATCCATCATCCTTATTTTGGTTCTCATGTGGCTCTGCAGTCACCATGTTTGAATGTGCCTTATTTTCTTCCCACTTCTTCAGTAAGTCAGGACATTCCTCTATGAAATTCTTGAGACTATAACAGTAGCCACAGAGAGCATGCAGTTTGGTACAAAATCTCGACACATGGCCTATTTCACAACAGTTAAAAAAAGTGGGGGGTCTACCTCCACCTCTTGCATATCCTTGACCTCGGCCTCGCCCATATCCACCTCTGGGATCTCCTTTATATACAACTCTCTCGGCACCACCATAGTCACCACCATTTTTCTCCTCTTGAACCCACAAGACATCATGGGTGTGGTCCTACATAAACTGAAGTGACTAGAAGTTATTTACATCATGTTCGACAACACAGGTATTCCAACAGAGAACGAACACCTCCAGTAACCACTCACACAACCAGATCAAAGATCAACATACCGATATTTTTACTTGGTAAAACCCCTACGGGGAAACATCCATGGCCCCAGCCAACGCGGCCACTTGGAGAAATTTATTAATACAAAAAAAAAAAGATTACAGATATATTTTACAAGATATTTTCTCACAATATATCATTGGCAAATGACCCTCCATGCTCTTTAAGTAGAGATCATGGACCAATTGGGTGTTAATACACAAATCAATGTAATCGTTAAGATCTAGGAGAATATGAACCGTCAGATCACTCTATTTCGGGAACATATCATGACCATTAGATTTCCTAACTACAAATGCATACTAATGCATACTAAAGAAACACACTAAGAAACACACTTTTACGTAACGACACATTAGACCAAGTAGATATTAACTAATTCATAAGTGTCTAAATATCCTAACACATCATGCCCCATGGATTTATAAATTTTTTATAATGGATTATGATATGTCTTTATATTTCTCCAGTGTTGGGTAGTGGGGTGGTATATGTCCCAACAATCTAAAAATATCACACCATTTCTTTCGAGGCCCAGTCAAAAATGGATTTGACACACCTATCACCATATAATTTCCCAACGTAGGACACTCATATCTATGGTGACCCTTCGATCAATATGTTGTACACCATACTTGATCATGCACCACCTTTTTATTTTCCATGTCTTGCAACTGCATCGTTAGGTTGGCAAGTTGGGATTGCACCTGCACCAACCCTCTCGATGTTTCTCCTCCCTCTAGTGTATCCTCCAGGCGCATTGCAATATTCACTACCTCGGCTTGAGTTTTCACCTTCTATTGGGTAAGTGGAACTCGGATATGGGGAAGTAACCCCATAATGAACCATTTTCTATGTTGCATGTCCTTGATATGGAACTTCAGCCTATCCAACAAGATATTGAACCATTGGTCATAGTCCCACAAGGTTTCTCTCGGTTTCTACTTGATCTCCTTAATATCTATAATGCATTGGGATTCTGACTTAGGCTTCTGGAATTCCTTAAGAAAATATCTCTTGATATCTATTAGGGACATCGTCTATCCCACTAGAACAGTGGCCTTGTACTTCATGTACCATGTCAGGGATATGTCCCTGAAAGAGGTCTCCAACTGCACAACATTTGATGCTTTGTGTGTAATCCTATTCACAGACCATATCACCTCACATGTAAACCAATTTTTCTCTGCATCATCCTTACGGATCCCATGGAACACGGGTAACCTTAGGTTGTTATATTGATTCTCCATCCTCAATATCAGGTTGTATCCTTCTGACTGAGTGCTTGGTGTCAAGGATCTTGGTATTGATATTCTTTCTTGTAAAGTATTGATCCAAATGGATCTCGATGGCCATCCACCTTTTTCACTGAATCACCATTTTGAGCTTGTGGTTTTGATAAATGATATTTACCCTTTTGATGGGGAATGGAATGTAATTTCATCTTCATTTGTTAATTACATACATCATGTAATGATTTCCTAGTGGTATTATGTACATGCCTACAACATAGTGTTAATGCACCATATCCCATTAGAACTTCGTAGTTAAGCACGCTCAGGCTAGAGTAGTACTGGGATGGGTGACCGCCTGGGAAGTCCTAGTGTTTTGCATTCCTATGGGATTTTATAAACTTGGTCCAATTTATCCCACATGCATCATGGGAATTGTTCTACTCTCACTCTCTCATATATAATTGAGGTGAAGGAGGCCCTTTAAGAATGCAATGGAGTGTGATGTAAATCTTGTTGTGAATGAAGCGTAGCCAACATCTCTTTCTTTTCAGAGATAGGCTACCCCATTCTACCAGTTTGTGTTCTATAGTGTTTTTCTCTCTTGTTCATTAATAGAAGTTGGTTTTCACTATATTTATGTGTTCTCCGCATTATCTCTGTGTATTTCCTTGTTACATATCGGTTATATTTTTTCCTTCATGTTGTTCTCAAAATAATTTGGATCATTGGTATAAGAGCAAGATGCTCCTTGTAGTTTCTCAGAGTAGGTCCACGACAAGGTTAGGGTATAGAGATTTGGGTCTTGAGCTAGTTTCGCTTGAGGACAACTGCTCTTTCCAACCCAAATGACCTCCCATTGCGGAAGAAAAGAGAGATGACAAAGAAGGAGATCATTTCAAGACATTGCTCAAGGAATCCCTCGTGCGACAGAGGAATGAGATGATGAACAACTTTGCTCAGATCCTTCGAAGACTACCGATGATGGTGGTTGAGGCATCTTCGACAAGAATCCATTTCACAAGTGTGACACCCTTCAAGGTACAAGTCAATTTTGATATCCCTTTATTTGAAGGCCAGATAGATGCAGATGCTCTAGAAAAATGGTTGAATTTGCTAGAAGGTTATTACTCTGTCCAAAAATTTTCCAACAGTGAAAAGATCACATTCATGCTCCTTAAATCCCTTCCCCATGTCAGATCTTGGTGGGAAGGTTACTAGGAGAGGTACACCACGGATGAATCTACACTATTTGGGAGAGAACCCACTTGAGCATCCTTTGTAGATTCCCTAAAGGAGGAGTTCTACCCTGTCAGAAACTATGATGACCAATACATGAGATGGACAACTCTACGTCAGAAAATAGACCAGACAGTGTTGGAGTACACCAACATCTTTCATACCTTGCTCTCAAAGTTGGGTATCAAAGACTCTTAGCGGCACCTAGTTTTGAAGTACCACAGTGGTGTACATAGGTACATCTAAACAAAGATGGATTTATTGGACGTCTTCTCACTGGGAGCTACTTATTGATATGCAGTCAAAATTGAGCAGAAATGCAAGCAGCAGAGTAAGTGGGAGAAGCATGGAAAAGGAAACTCTAACTCACATAATGAAGGACATAGCAAGGAAATCCAACCTCAAGAGAGCTAGTCCCAAATGCAGGCAAAGAAGGGTAACGGGAAGTATAAGAAAGACACTGAAAGTGGTGTGAGTTCCACAAAAAACCATGGCACAACACTGATGAATGTCACTCAATACAGTCATTGGTGGTCGAGCTCAAAGACAAAGAGTCGAACCCTGACTTAGACCCTAATTCAGAAAATAAAAAAAGAAGACATATCATTGATACATAACCCATTGCTATTGTTGAAACTACAAAAATCCAACCAGATGAGGATCCTAAGGAGGGGGAGCAACTTTTCCATTCACAGATGTGGGTGAAGGGGACCCCACTGAATTTTATTGTTAATAGCAAAAGCCAAAAGAGAATCATCTCAACAGAGGTTATCAAGTAGTTGTATTTTCCAACAACACCACACATGTAGCCATACAACATCGGGTGGCTTCGCTAGGGTCAATATCTTCGTGTCAGCCAACAGTGTCACCTGTCCTATGGAATCAATCCCTTCAAGGATGAGGTATTGTGTGATATTTCCCCACTAGAATTTTGTGATGTTCTATTAGGCCAGCCATATATGTGGAGGCACCATGATGTTTATTAGTCTCAACCCCATAGCGTTATTGCTACTATGGGAGTCATCTATATAGGATACCAGAGGTAGTTCTAACTATTGTCCCACCAAAACAATGACACAAAGTAATATCTCATACTACAAAGTTTAGTCTCTTCACAATTTGATCAGAAGGTGAATAGAAGGAAATTGCAACCACTACAGCCTCATCCCAAGACCTTTCTATCTAGCAGAAGCAGATCAACAAGATTGTAGAAGAGTACCAAGATGTTCTTGCTACACCTACGGGGGTGCCTCCACACTACCCAGTCAAGAAAGGTTATAGAAGAACCCTTCATACTCTTCATGTTGCATCTTCACTGATAGAGTCCTCCCACACTCAGGTAGATCATGCAGCTAGATTGGTTGAATGGATCCAACCCCTCCTGATGGAATATCCAGCAATACTAAGAGAGGGGGTGAATCGGTATTTCCTAATTTTTTATATTTAATTTCATTTGTATTAAGCACACATATTAATTATTCAATTAAGAAATATATGATGAACAAAAAACCTTTATGAACACATTATTTTATCATGGAACCCAACAGGGAAAAACACCAACTCTTTTCTCATTAATAAAATGTTCTTTTACAAAACTGTTTTCAAGCTACAACTTGATAGAGCGATTGTCCCCAAGTTTCTTTAGCTATGACTAAAAGGATGCTTCCACACCCCATTTACCAGCTACAACTAGAAGGAGGATACAACCCCCTAGTTTATCAACTACCATTGAAAGGATTCTTCGACACCCTATTTACCAGCTATAACTAGAAGGATGCACCCACACCCTTGTTCATCAACACCAATTGGTAGGAAGCTTCAACCCCCTGTTTAGTCAGCTACAACTGACAAGGAAGAACCTACTCCCCTGCAAGCTCCAACCTACCTTTGCACCACTCAACCACCCTTAATTTCACATTTGCAATTCAATCTCTTATGCTCTTCATTGAATTTGATTCATGCAGCCATTAACACAAGTCCTATTAGATTAGACTTTTTGACTCTGACTTGTTTTCCCCTGCTCCACCCTTCCTCCCTTTATGCAAGTTATAACACTTATAACTCTTTTATTGTACTATGTTCAAGGTGTTCATAAACACACATAAATACTATCAATTCTTCAAGTCTTCTTAGAATCATTAACTGATGTACTTTATACTTGTCTGTTGCAGCCTCTGCTTGTATGGTCTTCTGGTTATCTGCAGTCAAACTTCATCTCTTGCTCTCTAGCTTCTGGCATTTAATATTCAATGAATCTGCTGCAGTCCAATAAAGGTCTTCTATATAAAATATTGGATTGCATAGTTGTTGCTCTATCTTCTTGTGTTTTTTATCTTCAATAAGACATTGGTAGGCCCATTAGAACCAACAATTTTTCTTCTTGAACTCTGCTTTTGTTTTGATCTTCTTATCTGAACTATAGAGACACTTTCTTCTCACCACTTTTTCTCGTTTATATAATCTTCAAAACGGTGTGAGTTATAACGCATTGTTTCCTTTCATTTGGATGATCACACCTCTTCATTTAACTTAACCATAATATATGTTATTATTCAAACCTTGCCGTGAAGGCTTTTCACAAATTGATCATAGATATGGATCAATTTCATCTTTTAATTTGATCCCAAATATCTGCAATTATTGCAAAAATCAAGTTCTATTGAGGCGCTTCCTTCAAACCATTATGTATGTCCGACAACAAAAAATCACGGGCTTGTCGACTTAAGCGATGTATTATCTTTCACCTTTATTTCTCTTATTCCATATGAACAAAGGCGGTGACCAAGCGTTAGGCCAAGCGAGTGCTTGATCACTTATCAAAATCAACGGTCACATTTTAATCTCCCGATGAGATGGACGATTCGTGTTTACTTCGGGACTTCATATATTCCACTTACACTATCCTTCCACTGTATTTGATCAATGTTTGAGAACGCTCCTGAAGTGTTCTTCAAATCGGATGACTCATGTCCACTTCAGGACTTCGGCCTTCGGGACTTCGGGAGTTCAACCTTCACGACTTCCATCCTCTTTACAAATCACCTAAATAACAGACGTGTGTCCATAATTCTCAACAATTGAGAATGCTTCCGAAGTATTCTTCAAATCAGACGAATCATGTCCATTTCAAGACTTCGTCCTTCGGGACTTCGGGACTTAGGCCATTTGCTGGTGGTGAAAATCTCGAAGTAAAACTTTCAGAGTGACGTAACTTGCTGACGTCACTTGATGATGTGGCACTTCCTGAGTGGCGTCCACATGTCTCTCAAATTCATGATTTACACATACCTAAAATGTCGATTTCATCTTGACATTTGTCATTATTTGACTATGTCTTTGTTGAAGTGGTCTGTTGACGTAGATCTTCGAATGTGGCACATTTTCTTATTCTTGATCTAGCGATCAGGATACTTCCCAAAATGTTCCTCTTATCAAACGACTCATATCCACTTTGGGATTTTGGCCTTCAGGACTTCGGGTAATTCAATTTCTCCACTTCCCAATTCTTCTGAAGTGAGATTCCCTGAAGTGTAACCTCCTCACAACTTTTAACCTGAAATGAATATTTTTCGTTCATCATGATCTTTCTACGATGTTGATTTTCCTTGGTTTAAATCCAATGGCTCTTCATATTTTATTATCCTATCCTTCCACTTTAAAGTGATCCAATGGCTATCGGGAATTCAGGTATTCAAAATCTCATCCATTTTGCCTTGCTATCCTTCCACTCAACTTGATCCATCGGTCGAGAATGGTCCCGGAGTATATCAACAATCAGGGATGATTGCAGGGTCCCAACTAGCACGACGTTTAAAACTATCATCGAGCTCCGCAATGGAAAAATGTCCGTTGGTAGTGGAATTGATGCCAACCGTATATCTATTTGGTGAGTGACGATCGATGGTCTAGACTAATTGCGGGATTGGAATTAGCGCATTGTTTAATTATCCTTTCGCTCTCCACAATATATCCCTGTCGTTGATATGGCACTTGTGTATCTGACGGTCATGACTTAATCTAATCATTTGGTGGATCAACCATAGTCGTTGATCTTTGAGTCAATGAGATCTGACAATCTAGACTAATTGTGGGATTGGAAATATCGTGTAGTTTAATTTTCCCTTCACGATCTACAATCAATCCCTGCCCTTGATCTGGCTTGCATATCCAACAGTCACAACTTGATCTGATCTTTGACCAATCCTCTAACAGTCCTTAAGCTCACAATCACTCATATGATTGACGTGCAATGTATATATATAAAAATATATTTCCAATGAATGGTTGAGATCCTTTGTCATCATATCGAAAATTATTGTCACTTTGACCAAAAGGTAGGGGGCCTGACAAGTCATCCTGGACTCCAGGCTGGTGAGCTTCTTGAGGAGTCCAAACACCTAGAGCCCCCACCATACCCTTGCACCATGCGTCGATAAGCTATGAAGAGTGTTGTGTATATAAACCTACATAATATTTTTCGCACTTCCAATGTGGGATAATTCTTGTTACATGAGACGATCAACACCATCAATTTCTTGATCGGACGACTGCTGAGGCTTATCACCTTTTCCTGTGCATCGATCGACTTCTCAGTATTTCATCGATCTCGACGACATTTCTACAATGTGCTCTTCCTTTTGAGCTTCATGTGCATCATTTCTTATGATCTTTGATCTTCATTCCCTAACACTCCTGAGCTTTAATCTTTGCATATTGTCCTATTGTTTGACAGTAATGACAACATATTAATGACACTATGTCCAACACCTCCAGCAACATGTTCATGACAGCCTTCAACAAGCTAAGCAGGACAACTTCTTCAGCAAGGCAAGCAACGCACCAAGCTTCAGATTTAGCAGAAGTCTCCATGTCTCCCAAGGGAACTTGATGCAATGGGGACCATTTCTTACTAAGGAGGGAGGAATGATCTCTGTGGCCATCCACCTTTTCCACTGAATCACCATTTTGAGCCTGTGGTTTTGATAAACCATGATATTTACCCTTTTGATGGGGAATGGAATGTAATTTCATCTTCATTTGTTAATTACATACATCATGTATTTAATCACACTCAGGATAGAGTAGTACTGGGATGGGTGACCGCCCGGGAAGTCTTAGTGTTTTACATGCCTATGAAATTTTATAAACTTAGTCCAATTTATCCCACATGCATCATGGGAATTGTTCTACTCTCACTCTCTCATATATAATTGAGGCGAAGGAGGCCCTTTAAGCATGCAATGGAGTGTGATGTAAAGCTTGTTGTGAATGAAGCATAGCCAACATCTCTTTCTTTTCAAAGATAGGCTACCCCATTCTGCCATTTTGTGTTCTATAGTGTTTTTCTCTCTTGTTCATTAATAGAAGTTGATTTTCACTATATTTATGTGTTCTCTGCATTATCTTTGTGTATTTCCTTGTTATATATCGGTTATATTTTTGTCTTCATGTTGTTCTCAAAATAATTTGTATCAAGTATTGTTGACTTCATCTTCATCTTCATTTGTTGCTTCTCTTGTTTCTTCTCCCACTCTTTCTTCGAATCCAATCACCGCATTTTATGTTGTTATTTTTGCTTAGTTACAAATTCGTAAGAGGGTGGTTCAAAGGGGGGGTAACTCCATATTCTTCCAACAACTGTGAGGGAACCTAGATATTTTCCTACCTACAGCCACGTAAGACCTTCGACTATCACTAAGTACTCATGTTCCCCTCCTCTTGGGAGACCTTCATCATCCTATCCTACCCTTGAATTTCTACTATGTTCCTCATCTTCCTCTGAACTTGTGACATCTCACAACAACCATGGGGTTCAAACTTCGTCTTCTTGGTACCTACTACCACTATATTCGGTATCATCACTAGATAAACTTATCCTAATGACGCACCTCTTCACTGACCTATCTTCATCAGTGCTCCTCTCTGTCACAACGCACTCTCTCACACTTCCTTCTGATGTGGTCTCCTTCCTCTTCATTATGTGCCTGACCCCATCTTGCACCCCTTGATATCTTATTTGCGTTCCTTTGTTCCTCTTTCCTTCTTAACTCAACTCTTCTTACATATATTTCAACTCATTTTCTTCTCTACTCTTCTGGGTCCATTCTATTCCTCACCTCATCTCAACAATTTCTAGATCATCCTCAGTGGACCCTTCTCCCTCTCTCTTTTCTCCCTTCTTTTCATCCCCCCCAGTGCCAAGGGAGTTTAATCATCCATCCTATTGGGCTCCATGCACATCAGCCTTGTCTCCACAAACAACATCTTGATCTAGAATGGGATTTATACTAGCATAATTTTCTAAGGACCTTCAACAAAATTTTGTTCAGCTTTACTGAAAGAATCAATGTATTCAACAACAAACTTAATGATATAACCTTCCTTCACTCGATAAAACCAAAAATAAATGGCTTGAATCCATTTATTATCTGATTCATTCATCTTATAAAGGGTGATATGATCCCAGACCAATAGTTCTTGAGGCCTAAAAGAAGTATTAGCAGTAGTCTTCCTCTTCAACCATTCATACAATAAACATGGAAATTCAACAAAGAAAATTTCATGCATATCATTGTAGATATACCTATTCTTCCACCGTTCCACATTGGAAATCAAAACTTGAGTTTACCGATGAGAAAACTCATCTTCCTTCACATTCAACCAATCTTTAATTTCCTCTTGAGATGGATACCACCTCATTCTCTTCCTTCATCATTCAATACAAAACCTTCAGGTTCCGACAATGGAACCATTTGTTGGCTCGCTTGCGCTCGTCCAAAGTAACGTTGGAGGGTTGATGACCCAAGGTTCATCCAGAGTTGACCAACAAAAAAACAAAGGTGTTGACATATCAATCCTCATCCAAATACTAAAAAAGTTCTAACAAGAGATGCCATGAGAATCACAGAGACCATCTGGTCTTCTGTTGGTGATGAAGGGTTAATTACACAAGGAATCCATTTGGGTTGACATTTATGCATTCCATTGAATAATGTTTAGAAGACTTAACAACATGTAACAGTAACGCATACATTCATCGGACACATGATCAACACATCAAAGGATAGGAATCACTGCAAATTTTATTACATTCATTCAACTAGTAACATACATATCCCAAGAGACACATCATTTATCATAAACAATGCTCTGTGCTCTCATACATTCTCACAGTAATTCATTACATAACACTATTGACTTTCTCTTAGACTCTAAAGGAATTAAAAAACCAGACTCACAACTAGACTCTTTGCAAAACATTTCCATACTCATATCTCAACCGAGAGAACTTAGAGATACCCAAAGCATCGACCATAGCAATAGCGATCTCTACAAAAACAATCAATAGAAAAGTGATCAACTCACTAGCTAACCAACCCCTTCTTTGTCATTGTTTCTCCCTTTTGTTTCCTTCTTTGCTTTGGCACTCTATCACTTTCAGTTCTGTTCCACTCGCTTTATTGACTACCAATCCTACATGCTTTTGTCACCTGCATGTAGTCCACATATGCTCTTTGGAGTCGTGCCAGTGTTAACTACCTTGCTAGCTCATCCCTTAACTGCTCCATGATATCCCATGTTTCATGAAGTAATCATTAAGGAAGATTTCTCGAAGATTATTTTCTTGATTTTGGCGTTCATGTGGTATCTTCTTAATATTTGGAATTCATAGAAGAAATTGAACTAGCATGCATAATAGAACTTGGACTAGCATGCAGACTTAATGTCATACATTGTGCAATTGTTGGCATGCACACAATTATGTTTGTGCATGCGCACAATCCTTATCCCAAAACTATGGGTGTTGATACAACAATGGAGGGAGAATTATGGAGTGTTTTTGGAGCTATTGAAGACTTAAGGGGCAATTTTTTAGGCTTGCAAAAGAACCAGGTTGTCAATCCTAAAGAGTGAACTCTTGTTTGAGTTGCATTGTAACAAAAAGTGATTGTTGTTTATTGTTGGTAGTTTTTCTAGTAGTTAGTTTTCTTGATTTTCCAGTAGAGAGATTCCTGGTTACCTAAGCCAAAGAGACCTTGATAAATGAATGGGACACTCGATGAACTGAGAGCAGTGAAGGGGTACATTCCTTGAGTTGGACAGGTCAAAAGGAAATTGGTATAGTTGTAGGAGAATGCTAGTGGGTTGTTTGATATATGAGTTGTGAGTGGACTGTGAGAGACACCCTCTTTTTTGGATTCCTAGCCCTAGCTCGGGGGTGACTTGATGTTTATATATAGAATAGAAAGTCTATGGTTGAGTGGAACGTCTGTCCCAAGCAGCTGGTTGCACAATCGTTCTAAAAAGATCAGTGTTTATCTATGTTTTGTGTTATTTTTTGAAATAAATTGTTGTGTTCTAACTCAGTGTATGTGAATGGTTTATATGTTGTTATGTATGGAATTAATTAGTTGCACTCATGTTTATTTTAACATGTTGTAGTTGCATTTAAATTAATGGTAGCAGAATGGTTAAATATGTGTGTGTATTCTTGTAGTTGGTAAGCTACAGGATTAGTTAACAGAAAATTTTGAATTTATGTGTATTTCCACAAGTAATGGACCTTAGCTCAGCTGGGATACATTGCATATTTTGAGCACATTCATCTTTGCTTTGTTCTTCATTTTCCTAGCTGCTTTCAATGCTCATTATGTTATTCTTCTGCTCACAAAATATCCTCCATCTTTCATTTTGGAGGGCCAAAAAATTATTCTTTTCTTGAATATCTTCAATATTTTCAAATATTTTCTTTACATATTCAAAATTCTAAGCACCTCGAAATAGGATGTCAAATGAAAACCTCTCATGACAATATGACTTAGAATATCTAATCAATTTGCAATGTTCCTTGATAACAACTTTTGGGTCATGTCTTTTAAAATTAACACAATGTAACCAAATGTTCTCTAATTGTTTTTACTCCTTCCTTGCATGCTTAGTGTTCAACATAGTATAAATTCCAAGGTTTATAGGAAAAGAGGGTCATAGATTCGTTGAATTCAAATTCAAGGAACGAGTTATTCCTGTAGATACTATCTGGAACGCTATTTATCTTAACACCAACCTGTCAAGAACATATTTTGGCAACAGATGGTGGGTTATTGCACAACCATAGACTCTAATATAAGATAAATTCTCCTCCAAATACTAGTCTCCCATTTCTTTAACTGTGTTTATGGCCTTCTGGGTAAATCTAGGAGCTGGTTGGTTTAACAACAAAGTATATAAATGAATCATTAAGTTGTCATAGATATCATAGAAATGGTTCCTACACTTGTGACTCTATAGTATGGAACAATATATGTGTACAGCCACTTGGGCAGGTGACCAATTCCATTTCATCAATGGAAACATGGTCTTAGCACAAACTACATCCACTAGGTAAGCAGACATGAAAAACCATACACCGTAACCAAGGGGCGCTTCCAATGCCTTCTTAACTTCCAGTTGAATATTCACTGACAAAATCTAGGCCCAATTGAATATTACCCATTTTTTATAGATTTGATGGATAAGAGAAACCCATTCTAATTTGAAATGTTGAGAATCCTTTTCACCATATAATCTACAAATCATTAGTCCTTGAATGACACATGATCATATCACCACCAACCTCTGATTAAGCCAACCATATCTAATTCCTCATCATCTAATTATTTAGCTTTAAAATCATCCAAAAATTGTTCATTCAAGTTTAAAGTTTATTTCAGGTAGGTCTTACTTATACATATCATCTAAGTCTTCAGGCCTAAATGACCCTACTACTACAAGATGGGATGCATTAATTATTGTGAAAGTTTTAACATCAACATGTGAAAATATCGAGGCTGATATTCTTTCAAAAAAAGCGTTGTCTTTGCCATCGGGACACATTCATTTCACAAGATGGGAAGAAGGCAACGAGGGACCTTCCTCGAGGATCAATCTTTGAAAGACACTAGACTTGAGTGCTGCCCTTCCATGGGATCGACTTTGACCTTGATGTGACTAGTTCTCCATTGTTTTGTTTTGGATAGATTGATTCAACGACATAGTTCTTGTATTTTCTCGTGATAGACTTGCTATTACAACCATGTACACTTTTATAACCTTTTGAATATAAAGCATATTTTTTCGCTGAAAAAAAAACATATGAAAATATCCATCGTACCATGTCATAATATGGTAAAATGGTTGGTCTTGCAGCGACTTTTTGAAGATTTGACTTTTTT
>JASDQU010439799.1:50347-70746 GCA_032191745.1 Picea mariana | reverse complement strand
AACTTCACTGATCTTCATCTCATTATTCCACATATAAGCATGGGTTCTCCAACCATACTTCAAGGAAAAATCAACCGCAAAGCGTCTTCCCGTGAGGGATTTCACCATAAGAGGACCACTTTGGAATTCATCCATTTGTACACCTTATCAACCATGATAAGATAGTAATGATTCATCTTTACATCAATAAAACAATGCATCATATACCAATGAAACCACATCGATACATCTTCATCTATCATCATGTATCAATGACAACTCATTGATCCATATTCATCAATATACTATGATAAGACATGTATACATCAAACCTTTGACCTTTGACATCATTCAATCATCCTTTGGCATCTACCAATTCCTTGACATCAATCAAACATCCTTTGGCATCAATCAATCACTTGACATCAATCCTTTGACATCAATTAATTAAACCATTGGCATCAATGACAACTTTATCCAACAAAGTATGCGGAGATATGCAGTCATTGCAAATTATATACATCTAAAAGACATTGATCACAATAAAGGAGCGACTGTGTATATTGATTGAAGGCCAAAGGTGTAAGGGAAAACAAGAAAGAAACCCAATTGTATGTTTGAGGGGTGTGAAGTAAATCAAATATCTGTATGTGTAGTAAAAACAATAGTTACAAAGGAAAAGTGGTTGGTTGATTACGATTTCAATCGAATTGATGGAAGCACTTCTATTATGGTGGTAAATA
Organism: Picea mariana; assembly: GCA_032191745.1. Lineage (NCBI taxonomy): Eukaryota > Viridiplantae > Streptophyta > Pinopsida > Pinales > Pinaceae > Picea > Picea mariana. The sequence continues at coordinate 70,024 of JASDQU010439799.1, read as the reverse complement.
TGTTCTAATAATATACCAAACTGTAATTAATGTTTTCCTTTTATATATTTAACATAAATTTTAATAGCTCATGCTTCTTAGATTATTTTATAACATTATAAAATGTCATGCATCTTATAATGTGGTAGGGTGATCGTGGGAAGGCATCGGCTAGCTTGCAGCAGGTATAACCCTAATTTACATATAAATTCTTGCTGACAATAATTTAATTAACATGTTTATTTGTTGATATTGATGAGCACATCGTCAAAGAACGATGATGTGTGGGATGAAGTATATGATTCCATCAACCCAATGGGAACAATTCAAAAGGCCTTGAGAAAGGAAAATAGGGAATTCATTGAATTGGCTAGGTGTAAGCCACCTACAAAGGAGGGAAAAGAAAAAATGAAAATTGTAATGCAAGTTGTATAAAAATTTGGGGTAAGAGTAGTTTAAAAAAAAAGACTATTTCCGACATATATTGATTTATGAATTTTTTTTTGATATTGTTATATGAGAAATACTCAAGCATTTTCTTTCTATAGGAATTTTTGGATTTAAAGAGACAACTTGGTCACGGGGACATTGCTAGTAGTGGTGATGCAGAAACCCCATAACATCATAGCCTGAGCCACATACCTGTGAGGCTACTTGCCTCTTTTTCTGTGGCTGAGTGGACTAAAAATCATGGGGCCCATGACACGCCCCCACCACACACACTAGACCATGCATGTGATGGTCTACAGGGCGAATCTCATGAGGATATTGGTTCTTCACTGCTAGAGCATTGTTATCCTAGAACATCATGTGTTGAAAGCTTGGGAACGATCTTCGTCATCTTTTTGGTGGATGATAACTTGGTTCCCTTGAATATACAACCAATATCGAGTATTTTTTAATATCTTAAATAGTTCCTACCATTGATTGAAACCTACATATTTCATATTATTTTAATCTAATTATCATATCGTTTTGTAGGAAACAATGTTTTTTTAAAGACCTTGCACAACAAGGATTTAGATATTTTTTGTCCCACCATTCACACATGGTGGAATGCCCAGAATAAATATTTGAAAAATAATCTTATAAACCATATGGTCAGCCTCTTTGGTGACAAGTTCAACAAGTCCAAAATCACCTCGAGGGCCGATACATATTTTAAATATGTTAAAGATCAATGTAGGGTTCAATTGGAAAATAACCCTAAGTATGATCGTCCTCTGGCCATTCCTAAGAGGGAATGGAAGAATACATAGGACGACACAAAGGAGAGTGTAATGAGACATGAAGGGAAGACACCACGTGGCCTTGAAATGTAATATATGATATTTTGAATTTAATATGCTGAATTTTCTTTAGTTCTACAGAAAAAATTGTGATATCTTATAACATACTTGAAATTCTTCGTAGGCTCCCAGACACATCAAAAGAAACCAAGGAAAGACTAGAAAAACATGGGCAACAAAAACTTGGCCAAGGTGGTTACCTGAGATTAAAATCTTGAATTGTAAGTACCAAATAATGTTTCCATATTATACATATCATCATGCAAATTTTATTTAATTGTAGCCAATAATAAAAAAATCATGATCTTATGCCATGTGATGCATGGGGATACGTTCAACACTAACACCACTGAATAATACTTGAGGCTCGACCTCAAGTTCATATTTCAAGGAGTGGTGGAAAATTGACAAAGGATAGGGAAAATACAATCTAACCCTTTGAACGAGATGGTAAATAAAATGACAAGATTGTAGTTATTGATTACTTGTCAAATATATTGACAATTGATTTTACTCATCAATTAATGTGTCTTTTTGTTTTAAGAAGGAAAGCAACATCTCTTCATTCGACGGTGGTGGAACACAACCCCATGATCCTGTGGTATGCAGACCCATCACGGTATGTGTGTCTTTCAAATAAAACATATTGGTGGTTGATGTCACGTTCTCAATAGCCAGATCGGTGACCTCTTTCTCCCGTAACATGATATATTTTTTGATGGTGACATCATATTGTTAAGCGTTTCCACATGAAAAGATATTTCCATAGTGCTTGGAGTTGCAACATCTGGAGTTGCAGTTCCTAGAGTTGCAACATATGGAGTTGTAGTTCCTTGAGTTTCAACATCTAGAGTTACAACAACATGATGTGTTGCATCCGATACGAGATGTTGTGGTCATATTTATTGTGTTGAAACATTATGCTAATGGAATTTGGAAAAGAAACCTGCATCCAAAACAAAGGTTATATATATATATATATATATAATTTATTATTATTTAGGGTGTAGATCAATTATTGGCCAAAGTGGTGGTGTTGGTCGTTATCTCTTCTTGGGCTGACCCAGGTTCATATCTCAATAGTTTTCCAACAAAACCATCTAAAATTATCGGCCCTCCTGGTAAACCAGAAGGAAACGTTGTGAATAGAGTGCACAGTGTAGTCTCACTCGAGATAGCTTTAATGGGTGACTGCAATACCCAAGTATTTGTAGTCTAGGAATGAGTGGGGATCTATGGTGGTTTTCTTCCTTCTTTATGCATTAACCTTTTTATTGATTTAAGTATTTCTAGGATTCATTCATATTTAGCCTTATGCATGCATGCTTATGCATCTAGTTTAGTCATTTATTCATGATATAATCATTAACAGAAAGTAAATATTCAATAAACATCACACATAACACAATTTTTATCATGGTTCACCCCCTCCTGAGGCTACATCCACAAAGATCTGGCTTCTCTTCTCGTTTATTTAATCTGCTGCAAATTCTTGCGCTGCACGTATTACATCTCAGTAATACAATCAAGATCGAGCGTGAGAACCCTCTTTGAGGCGGACTAGATCACACCAGGCTCCTCAACCTATGACCTAACCCTAAAAATCTACCTTACTCCACTCTTCTACAACCTTATTACAATCGATAGTCCCACAAAGCGATGTGATCCTTTTCTTTCCTTAATTGACATCTACCACATAAAAATCCTCAACAATCATTTTTTCCATAGATCTCCTAGGTTCGTATTTATATTATTTTATAGGCTTATAGCCATTACAAACTTTGTCAAAAACCCTAACCCTATCATGGTTAGTCTTTCCTACCTGTGCTCCACATTTCTTTTCCTTTTGCATGCTACTTTTCCTTCTTTTTCTACATGTTGTTTTCTTGCCACCTGTTGTGCATGCTACAAAATTAGGACTTCCTTTCCAAAATTAGGTCTTTCCCCAAAACATATCCTTCTCCAAAAATAGGCATGTGCCCAAAATAAACTTCCTTCTCAAAATAGGCCTACACCCAATAGGTGGAGAGCTTAATAGTCTGCCTATATCTTGTGAAACTCATGGCTCAACATGGCATGATACAAATTTATTTTTTTTAATTAATAAACCATTCATCAAGCCATCGATGACATCGTTCATTGGTTATTCAACTAAAGTAACATTAGTCATCTGACCAACCACCGTCGAAAACACATTAGGTTTGTTGGTCTATTGTCGATTTTTCTAAGAACTCCAGACAATCACAGGATGAACATTGGTCAATTGTACGATGAAAATTGGTCACTCTTATGAATCACGTACGATGACAATGGTTGTGGGCATTGGTCAATTGTGATCCACGTTCTTCGTAGGTCAGTTTCTCTTACAACACACGAGCAACGAAAACGTGCTAGATTTGGGACGAACTGTGGTTGATGGTACGATGGAATGGCGATGAACATTGGTGGCTTGTAAGAATAACCTACGATGATAATGGATGTCTACATTCATCGATTGTGATGTACATGTGTTGTAGGTTAGTTTCTCTTATGCTGCACTAGTGACAATAACAAACTAGTTTTCAAATGCACAACGGTCAATGGTACGATGGATGTTTTCATCTATCTTTCAACGAAACGAGTATCATTGTACTTTCAATGGACATGACATAGAAAAAAATGGGATTTAGCCTTCATCGTACATGAGACGTTGTGGCGACGAACCTGCATCGATAAATTGTTGAAAAATGGGCTCAAGGTAGTAGTGGATCTTATCAAATCTTCCACATCTTCCCATTGATGGAGATTCTCTTGATGTATTTCCCACCATTGCACGGGTATCCCTATTAACATTATATTGAGGGAATGTACCCAGTGGAGTAAGATAATTTTCTACAGATGAACAATAAATGTATCCACTAGATTTGACCCATCGAACCTGTAGGACCTGAATTCCTCTTCACGCACTTCAATGGTAATATGGGCCCATATCCTTATAGATATTTCATAAATATTGTGTTTCCACCTCTCCATGGAGTCCTCTAAATCAGTATCATATGACTTCACACTCCTCCAACTAAGTTCCCCATTGTAGTAGGATTGATATAATCTTCCCCACACCTTGTAATCTCGTAAATATTTTCAATAATGGAGCTCTGCACATCCTCATTCATAGGCTCATTGTATCTGTCACCTTCATTTGGATCTAATGGAACAATTAAGCACAGGGTGTTTGTATCAAACGAAATGTGTCTCTTCTTTATATTCAACACATCATTATTGTTGAAGACCCGATCAATGCCAAGTAGGGTAGGGTATGGATCAAAGTCATCCATGATCTATATCACTTCAAAAAATGTCTTCGTCTTCACCCCCTCTATGTTCACTTCGACTTGCTCCATCCAGCCTATAGGGTAGATTTTGTATTGATTTTCCATTTGAATTTGAATGGGCGACCAGAACAAATTCAATTTACCCATCAACTCCCATGACTTATTCGGCAGGATGTTCATGTCAAATCCCAAATCCAACATGACATCGTCCATCTCATAGATTTTGATTTCAGTTGTCATGTTGAACTCTCTTCCTTTTCACTTTTGTTTACTGACATGTCACACTTCCCTTTCTGGTAGGGGGGATGATATATCTCTATATGTCCCCTCTTCTACCATGTGGATTGCTAACACCTATGTCAAATTTCATGTAGCATCAATATCACTTAACAATTTTAAACAAAATTCCAAGTTACTTGCTTGGTCTCCAGTGTCTGCATCATGACCCATGTCGCATAGTGTTTCTTCTCGCATTGTGTGCTTCAGCTCTTCATCCATGTGTTCCTCTATTTCCCTATGTTTGAATTGTCAAAATTCTTCTTATATACAAGATTATTCCAATGACCTTTTCATCACGATCTACATTTCTCGCACACACAAGTTTCTTCTAAAGACCTTTGTGTGATGCATTTCAATTCTTCATGGGATTGGGCTTCCTATAGCGATTGTTGTGTCACGCGCTATACCCCCTCACATATCTGAGCCTCTTCAACTGACCTTNTTGTGTCACACACTACAACTCTTCTCACACTCTTTCCTCCTTTAGGCCCCTCTGTGTGTCACATAGAAATTGCTTCTGGTGGAAAGCATCAAACTTAGGAGAGTTTTTGCTTCCTTTCTTATCTTCCCCTTCGGTCTTTGTTTCAATATTTCACCATGCTCAAATTCCATTCCCATCTTTTCTTTGCCTCATATTATCACCCGCACATCAAATCCATCATCCTTATTTTGGTTCTCATGTGGCTCTGTAGTCACCATGTTTGAATGTGCCTTATTTTCTTCCCACTTCTTCAGTAAGTCAAGACAGTCCTCTATGAAATTCTCGAGACTATAACAGTAGCCACAGAGAGCATGCAGTTTGGTACAAAATCTCGACACATGGCCTATTTCACAACAGTTTAAAAAAGTGGGGGTTCTACCTCCACCTCCTACATATCCTCGACCTCGGCCTCGCCCATATCCACCTCTGGGATCTCCTTTATATACAACTCTCTCGGCACCACCATAGTCACCACCATTTTTCTCCTCTTGAACCCACAAGACATCATGGGTGTGGTCCCGCATAAACTGAAGTGACTAGAAGTTATTTACATCATGTTCGACAACACAGGTATTCCAATAGAGAACGAACACCTCCAGTAACCACTCACACAACCAGATCAAAGATCAACATACTGATATTTTTATGGGGAAACATCCATGGCCCCAGCCAACGCGGCCACTTGGAGAAATTTATTAATGCAAAAAGAAAAAGATTACATATATATTTTACAAGAGATTTTTTCACAATAGATCATTGGCAAATGACCCTCCATGCTCTTTAAATAGAGATCATGGACCAATTGGGTGTTAATACACAAATCAATGTAATCATTAAGATCTAGGAGAATATGAACCGTCAGATCACTCTATTTCGGGAACATATCGTGACCATTAGATTTCCTAACTACAAATGCATACTAAATAAACACACTAAGAAACACACTTTTACCTAACGACACATTATACCAAGTAGATATTAACTACTTCATAAGTGTCTAAATATCCTAACACATCATGCCCCATGGATTTGTAAATTTTTTATAATGGATTATGATATGTCTTTATATTTCTCCAGTGTTGGGTAGCGGGGTGGTATATGTCCCAACAATCTAAAAATATCGCACCATTTCTTTCGAAGCCCAGTCAAAAATGGATTTGACACACCTATCACCATATAATTTCCCAACGTAGGACACTCATATCTACAGTGACCCTTCGATCAGTATGTTGTACACCATACTTGATCATGCACCACCTTTTTATTTTCCATGTCTTGCAACTGCATCGTCAGGTTGGCAAGTTGGGACTGCACTTGCACCAACCCTCTCGATGTTTCTCCTCCCTCTAGTGTATCCTCCAGGCACATTGCAATATTCACTACCTGAGCTTGAGTTTTCACCTTCTATTGGTTAAATGGAACTCGGATATGGGGAAGTAACCCCATAATAAACCATTTTCTATGTTGCATGTCCTTGATATGGAACTTCAGCCTATCCAACAAGATATTGAACCATTGGTCATAGTCCCACAAGGTTTCTCTCGATTTCTACTTGATCTCCTTAATATATATAATGCATTGGGATTCTGACTTAAGCTTCTGGAATTCCTTAAGAAAATATCTCTTGATATCTATTAGGGACATCGTCTATCCCACTAGAACAGTGGCCTTGTACTTCATGTACCATGTCAAGGATATGTCCCTGAAAGAGGTCTCCAACTGCACAACATTTGATGCTTCGTGTGTAATCCTATTCACAGACCATATCACCTCACATGTAAACCAATGTTTCTCTGCATCGTCCTTACGGATCCCATGGAACACGGGTAACCTTAGGTTGTTATATTGATTCTCCATCCTCAATATCAGGTTGTATCCTTCCAACTGAGTGCTTGGTGTCGAGGATCTTGGTATTGATATTCTTTCTTGTAAAGTATTGATCCAAATGGATCTCGATGGCCATCCACCTTTTTCACTGAATCAACATTTTGAGCCTGTGGTTTTGATAAATGATATTTACCCTTTTGATGGGGAATGGAATGTAATTTCATCTTCATTTGTTAATTACATACATCATGTAATGATTTCCTAGTGGTATTATGTACATGCCTATAGCATAGCGTTAATGCACCATATCCCATTAGAACTTCGTAGTTAAGCACGCTCAGGCTAGAGTAGTACTGGGATGGGTGACCACCCGGGAAGTCCTAGTGTTTTGCATTCCTATGGGATTTTATAAACTTGGTCCAATTTATCCCACATGCATCATGGGAATTGTTCTACTCTCACTCTCTCATATATAATTGAGGTGAATGAGGCCCTTTAAGAATGCAATGGAGTGTGATTTAAATCTTGTTATGAATGAAGCGTAGCCAACATCTTTTTCTTTTCAGATATAGGCTACCCCATTCTACCAGTTTGTGTTCTATAGTGTTTTTCTCTCTTGTTCATTAATAGAAGTTGGTTTTCACTATATTTATGTGTTCTCCACATTATCTCTGTGTATTTCCTTGTTATATATCGGTTATATTTTTTCCTTCATGTTGTTCTCAAAATAATCTGGATCATTGGTATAAGAGCAAGATGCTCCTTGTAGTTTTTCAGAGAAGGTCCCCGACGAGGTTAGGGTATAGAGAGTTGGGTCTCGAGCTAGTTTCACTTAAGGACAACTACTCTCTCCAACCCAAGCAACCTCCCATTGCAGAAGAAAAGAGAGATGACAAAGAAGGAGATCATTTCAAGACGTTGCTCAAGGAATCCCTCGTGCGACAGAGGAACGAGATGATGAACAACTTTTCTTAGATCCTTCGAAGACTACTGATGATGGTGGTTGAGGCATCTTCGACAAGAATCCATTTCACAAGTGCGACACCCTTCAAGGTACAAGTCAATTTTGATATCCCTTTATTTGAAGGCCAGATAGATGTAGATGCTCTAGAAAAATGGTTGAATTTGCTAGAAGGTTATTACTCTGTCCAAAAATTTTCCGACAGTGAAAAGATCACATTCATGCTCCTTAAATCCCTTCCCCATGTCAGATCTTGGTGGGAAGGTTACTAGGAGAGGTACACCACGGATGAATCTACACTATTTGGGAGAGAACCCACTTGAGCATCCTTTGTAGATTCCTTAAAGGAGGAGTTCTACCCTGTCAGAAACTATGATGACCAATACATGAGATGGACAACTCTACGTCAAAAAATAGACCAGACACTGTTGGAGTACACCAACATCTTTCATACCTTGCTCTCAAAGTTGGGTATCAAAGACTCTTAGCGGCACCTAGTTTTGAAGTACCGCACTGGTATACACAGGTACATCTAAACAAACATGGATTTATTGGACATCTTCTCACTGGGAGCTACTTATTGATATGTAGTCAAAATTAAGCAGAAATGCAAGCAACAGAGTAAGTGGGAGAAGCATGGAAAAGGAAACTCTAACTCACATAATGAAGGACATAGCAAGGAAATCCAACCTCAAGAGAGCCAGTCCCAAATGCAGGCAAAGAAGGGTAACGGGAAGTATAAGAAAGACATCGAAAGTGGTGTGAGTTCCACAACAAACCATGGCACAACACTGATGAATGTCACTCAATACAGTCATTGGTGGTTGAGCTCAAAGACAAAGAGTCGAACCCTGACTTAGACCCTAATTCAGAAAATAAAAAAAAGAAGATAGATCATTGATACATAACCTACTACTATTGTTGAAACTACAAAAATCCAACCAGATGAGGATCCTAAGGAGGGGGAGTGACTCTTCCATTGACAGATGTGGGTGAAGGGGACCCCACTGAATTTTATTGTTAATAGCGAAAGCCAAAAGAGAATCATCTTAGCAGAGGTTATCAAGTAGTTGTATTTTCCAACAACACCACACCCGTAGCCATACAACATCGGATGGCTTCGCTAGGGTCAATATCTTCGTGTCAGCCAACAGTGTCGCCTATTCTATGGAATCAATCCCTTCAAGGATGAGGTATTGTGTGATGTTTCTCCACTGGAAGTCTTTGATGCTCTATTAGGCCAGCCATATATGTGGAGGCACCATGATGTTTATTAGTCTCAACCCCATAGCGTTATTGCTACTCTGGGGGTCATCTATATAGGATACCAGAGGTAGTTCTGACTATTGTCCCACCAAAACAATGACACAAAGTAATATCTCATACTACAAAGTTTAGCCTCTTCACAATCTGATCAGAAGGTGAACAGAAGGAAATTGCAACCATTACAGCCTCATCCCAAGACCTTTCTATCTAGCAGAAGCAGATCAACAAGATTGTAGAAGAGTACCAAGATGTTCTTGCTACACCTACGGGGGTGCCTCCACACTGCCCAGTCAAGCAAGGTTATAGAAGAACCCTTCATACTCTTCATGTTGCATCTTCACCGATAGAGTCCTCCCACACTCACGTAGATCATGCAGCTAGATTGGTTGAATGGATCCAACCCCTCCTGATGGAATATCCAGCAATACTAAGAGGGGGGGTGAATCGGTATTTCCTACTTTTTTATATTTAATTTCATTTGTATTAAGCACACATATTAATTATTCAATTAAGAAATATATGATGAACAACAAACCCTTATGAACACATTATTTTATCATGGAACCCAACAGGGAAAAACACCAACTCTTTTCTCATTAATAAAATGTTCTTTTACAAAATCGTTTTCAAGCTAAAACTTGATGGAGCGACTGTCCCCAAGTTTCTTTAGCTACAACTGAAAGGATGCTTCCACACCCCATTTACCAGCTACAACTGGAAGGAGGATACGACCCCCTAGTTTAGCAGCTACCATTGAAAGGATTCTTCGACACCCTATTTACCAACTATAACTAGAAGGATGCACCCACACCCTTGTCAATCAACACCAACTGGTAGGAAGCTTCAACCCCCTGTTTAGTCAGCTACAACTGACAAGGAAGCACCTACTCCCCTACAAGCTCCAACCTACCCTTGCACCACTCAACCACCCTTAATTTCACATTTGCAATTCAATCTCTTATGCTCTTCATTGAATTTGATTCATGCAGCCATTAACACAAGTCCTATCAGATTAGACTTTTTGACTCCGACTTGTTTTCCCTTGCTCCACCCTTCCTCCCTTTATGAAAGTTATAACACTTATAACTCTTTTATTGTACTATGTTCAAGGTGTTCATAAACACACATAAATACTATCAATTCTTCAAGTCTTCTTAGAATCATTAACTGATGTACTTTATACTTGTCTGTTGCAACCTCTGCTTGTATGGTCTTCTGGTTATCTGTAGGCAAACTTCATCTCTTGCTCTCTAGCTTCTGTCATTTAATCTTCAATGAATCTATTGCAGTCCAATAAAGGTCTTCTATATAAAATATTGGATTGCATAATTGTTGCTCTGTCTTCTTATGTTTTTTATCTTCAATAAGACATTGGCCGGCCCATTAGAACCAACAATTTTTCTTCTTGAACTCTGCTTTTGTTTTGATCTTCTTATCTGAACTGCAGAGACACTTTCTTCTCACCACTTTTTCTCGTTTAATTAATCTTCAAAATGGTGTGAGTTATAACGCATTGTTTCCTTTCGTTTGGACGATCGCACCTCTTCATTTAACTTAACCATAATATCTGTTATTATTCAAACCTTGCTGTGAAGGCTTTTCACAAATTGATCATAGATATGGATCAATTTCATCTTTTAATTTGATCCCAAATGTCTGCAATTATTGCAAAAATCGAGTTCTGTTGAGGCGCTTCCTTCAAACCATTATGTATGACCGACAACACAAAACCATGGGCTTATCGACTTAAGCGATGTATTATCTTTCACCTCTATTTCTCTTATTCCATATGACCAAAGGCAGTGACCAGGCACTAGGCCAAGCGAGTGCTTAATCACTTATCAAAATCAACAGTCACGTTTTAATCTCTTGATGAGATGGAAGTTTCGTGTTTACTTCGAGACTTCGACTATTCCACTTACACTATCCTTCCACTGTATTTGATCAATGTTTGAGAACGCTCCCGAAGTGTTCTTCAGATTAGATGACTCATGTCCACTTCAGGACTTCGGCCTTCGGGACTTCAGAAGTTCATCCTTCACGACTTCCATCCTCTTTGCAAATCTCTCGAATAACAGACGTGTGTCCATAATTCTTAACAGTTGAGAATGCTCCCGAAGTATTCTTCAAATCAGACGAATCATGTCCATTTCAAGACTTCGTCCTTCGGGACTTCGGGACTTAGTCCATTTGCTGGTGGTGAAACTTTCGAAGTAAAATTTCTAGAGTGATGTAACTTGCTGACGTCACTTGATGATGTGGCACTTCCTGAGTGGCGTCCACATGTCACTCAAATTCATGATTTACACGTACCTGAAATGTCGATTTCATCTTGACATTTGTCATTATCTGACTATGTCCTTGCTGAAGTGGTCTGCTGATGTAGATCTCCCAATGTGGCACATATTCTTATTCTTGATCTAACAGTCAGGATACTTCCCAAAATGTTCCTCTGATCAAATGACTCATATCCACTTCGGGATTTCGGCCTTCAGGACTTCGGGTAATTCAATTTCTCCACTTCCCAATTCTTCTGAAGTGAGATTCCCCAAAGTGTAACCTCTTCACAACTTTTAACCCGAAATGAATATTTTTCGTTCATCATGATCTTAGATCGACAGCTCGATCTTTCTGCGATGTTGATTTTCCTTGGTTTAAATCCAATGGCTCTTCATCTTTTCTTATCTTATCCTTCCACTTTAAAGTGATCCAATGGCTATCGGGAATTCAGGTATTCGAAATCTCATCCCTTTTGCCTTTCTATCCTTCCACTCAACTTGATCCATCGGTCGAGAATGGTCCCGGAGTATATCAACAATCAGGGATGATTGCGGGGTCCCAACTAGCACGACGTTTAAAACTATCATCGAGCTCCGCAATGGAAAAATGTTCGTTGGTAGTGGAATTGATGCCAACCGTATATCTATTTGGTGAGTGACGATCGATGGTCTAGACTAATTGCGGGATTGGAATTAGCGCATTGTTTACTTATCCTTTCGCTCTCCACAATATATCCATGTCGTTGATATGGCACTTGTGTATTTGATGGTCACGACTTAATCTAATCATTTGGTGGATCAACCATAGTCGTTGATCTTTGATTCAATGAGATCTGACAATCTAGACTAATTGCGGGATTGGAAATAGCGTGTAGTTTAATTCTCCCTTCACAATCCGCAATCAATCCCTGCCCTTGATCTGGCTTGCATATCCAATAGCCACAACTTGATCTGGTCTTTGACCAATCCTATAACAGTCCTTAAGCTTATGATCACTCATATGATTGACGTGCAATGTATATATATATATAAATATATTTCCAATGAACGGTTGAGATCCTTTGTCATCATATCGACAGTTATTGTCACTTTGACCAAAAGGTAGGGGGCTTGACAGGTCATCCCAGACTCCAGGCTGGTGAGCTTCTCGAGGAGTCCAAACACCTAGAGCCCCCACCATACCCTCACACTATGCGTCAATAAGCTATGAAGAGTGTTGTGTATATAAACCTACATAACATTTTTCGCACTTCCAATGTGGGATAATTCTTGTTACATGAGACGATCAACACCATCAATTTCTTGATCGGACGGCTGCTGAGGCTTCTCACCTTTTCCTGTGCATCAATCGACTTCTCAGTATTTCATTGATCTCGACGACATTTCTACAATGTGCTCTTCCTTTTGAGCTTCATGTGCATCATTTCTTCTGATCTTTGATCTTCATTCCCTAATCCTCCTGAGATTTAATCTTTTCATATTGTCCTACTATTTGACAGTAATGACACTATGTCCAACACCTCCAACAACAGGTTCATGACAGCCTTCAACAAGCTAAGCAGGACAACTTCTTCAGCAAGGCAAGCAGTGCACCAAGCTTCAGATTTAGCAGAAGTCTCCATGTCTCCCAAGGGAACTTGATGCAATGGGGACCATTTCTTACTAAGGAGGGAGGAATGATCTCGGTGGCCATCCACCTTTTCCACTGAATCACCATTTTGAGCCTGTGGTTTTGATAAACCATGATATTTACCCTTTTGATGGGGAATGGAATGTAATTTCATCTTCATTTGTTAATTACATACATCATGTATTTAATCACACTCAGGATAGAGTAGTACTGGGATGGGTGACCGCCCGGGAAGTCTTAGTGTTTTACATGCCTATGAAATTTTATAAACTTAGTCCAATTTATCCCACATGCATCATGGGAATTGTTCTACTCTCACTCTCTCATATATAATTGAGGCGAAGGAGGCCCTTTAAGCATGCAATGGAGTGTGATGTAAAGCTTGTTGTGAATGAAGCATAGCCAACATCTCTTTCTTTTCAAAGATAAGCTACCCCATTCTGCCATTTTGTGTTCTATAGTGTTTTTCTCTCTTGTTCATTAATAGAAGTTGATTTTCACTATATTTATGTGTTCTCTGCATTATCTCTGTGTATTTCCTTGTTATATATCAGTTATATTTTTGTCTTCATGTTGTTCTCAAAATAATTCGTATCAAGTATTGTTGACTTCATCCTCATCTTCACTTGTTTCTTCTCTTGTTTCTTCTCCCACTCTTTCTTCGAATCCAATCACCACATTGTATGTTGTTATTTCTGCTTAATTACAAATTCATAAGAGGGTGGTTCAAAGGGGGGGTAACTCCATATTCTTCCAACAACTGTGAGGGAACCTAGATATTTTCCTACCTACAGTCGTGTAAGACCTTCGACTATCACTAAGTACTCATGTTCCCTCCTCTTGGGAGACCTTCATCATCCTATCCGACCCTTGAATTTATACTATGTTCCTCATCTTCCTCTGAACTTGTGACATCTCACAACAACCATGGGGTTCAAACTTCATCTTCTTGGTACCTGCTACCACTATTTTCGGTATCTTCACTAGATAAACTTATCCTAATGACGCACCTCTTCACTGACCTATCTTCATCGGTGCTCCTCTCTGTCACAACACACTCTCCCACACTTCTTTTTGGTGTGGTCTCCTTCCTCTTCATTATGTGCCTGATCCCGTCTTGCACCCCTTGATATCTTATTTTCGTTCCTTTGTTCCGCTTTCCTTCTTAACTCAACTCTTCTTACGTATATTTCAACTCATTTTCTTCTCTACTCTTCTGGGTCCATTCTATTCCTCACCTCATCTCAACAATTTCTAGATCATCCTCAATGGATCCTTCTCCCTCTCTCTTTTCTCCCTTTTTTTCATCCCCCCCAACGCTAAGGGAGTTTAATCATCCATCCTATTGGGCTCCATGCACATCAGCCCTGTCTCCACAAACAACATCTTGATCTAGAATGGGATTTATACTAGCATCATTTTCTAAGGACCTTCAACAAAATTTTGTTCAACTTCACTGAAAGAATCAATGTATTCAACAACAAAATTAATGATATAACCTTCCTTCACTCGATAAAACCATAAATAAATGGCTTGAGTCCATTTATTATCTGATTCATTCATCCTATAAAGGGTGATCTGATCCCAGACCAATAGTTATTGAGGCCTAAAAGAAGTATTAGTAGTAGTCTTCCTCTTCAACCATTCATACAATAAACATGGAAATTCAACAAAGAAAATTTCATGCATATCATTGTAGATATACCTATTCTTCCACCGTTCCACATTGGAAATCAAAACTTGAGTTTATCGATGAGAAAACTCATCTTCCTTCACATTCAACCAATCTTTAATTTCCTCTTGAGATGGATACCACCTCATTCTCTTCCTTCATCATTCAATACAAAACCTTCAGGTCCCGACAATGGAACCATTTGTTGGCTCGCTTGCGCTCATCCAAAGTAACGTTGGAGGGTTGATGACCCAAGGTTCATCCAGAGTTGACCAACAAAAAAACAAAGGTGTTGACATATCAATCCTCATCCAAAGACTAAATAATTTCTAACAAGAGATGCCATGAGAATCACAGAGACCGTCTGGTCTTGTGTTGGTGATGAAGGGTTAATTACACAAGGAATCCATTTGGGTTGACATTTATTCATTCCATTGAAATATGTTTAGAAGACTTAACAACATGTAACAGTAATGCATACATTCATCGGACACATGATCAACACATCAAAGGATAGGAATCACTGCAAATTTTATTACATTCATTCAACTAGTAACATACATATCCCAAGAGACGCATCATTTATCAGAACAGTGCTCTATGCTCTCATACATTCTCACAGTAATTCATTACATAACACTATTGACTTTCTCTTAGACTCTGAAGGAATTAAAAAACCAGACTCACAACTAGACTCTTTGCAAAACATTTCCATACTCATATCTCAACCGAGAGAGCTTAGAGATACCCAAAGCATCGACCATAGCAATAGCGATCTCTACAAAAACAATCAATAGAAAAGTGATCAAATCACTAGCTAACCAACCCCTTCTTTGTCATTGTTTCTCCCTTTTGTTTCCTTCTCTGCTTTGGCACTCTATCACTTTTAGTTCTACTCCACTCGCTTTATTGAATACCAATCCTGCATGCTTTTGTCACCTGCATGTAGTCCACATATGCTCTTTGGAGTCGTGCCAGTGTTAACTACCTTGCTAGCTCATCCCTTAACTGCTCCATGATATCTCATGTTTCATGAAGTAATCATTAAGGAAGATTTCTCGAAGATTATTTTCTTGATTTTGGCGTTCATGTGGTATCTTCTTAATATTTGGAGTTCATAGAAGAAATTGAACTAGCACGCATAATAGAACTTGGACTAGCATGCGGACTTAATGTCATACATTGTGCAATTGTTGGCATGCACACAATTATGTTTGTGCATGCGCACAATCCTTATCCCAAAACTATGGGTGTTGATGCAACAATGGAGGGAGAATTATGGAGTGTTTTTGGAGCTATTGAAGACTTAAGGGGCAATTTTTTAGGCTTGCAAAAGAACCAGGTTGTCAATCCTAAAGAGTGAACTCTTGTTTGAGTTGCACTGTAACAAAAAGTGATTGTTGTTTATTGTTGGTAGTTTTTCTAGTAGTTAGGTTTCTTGATTTCCCAGTAGAGAGATTCCAGGTTACCTAATCCAGAGAGACCCTGATAAATGAATGGGACACTTGATGAACTGAGAGCAGTGAAGGGGTACATTCCTTGAGTTGGATAGGTCAAGAGGAAATTGGTATAGTTGTAGGAGAATGCTAGTGGGTTGTTTGATATCTGAGTTGTGAGTGGACTGTGAGAGACACCCTCTTTTTTGGATTCCTAGCCCTAGCTCGGGGGTGACTTAATGTTTATATATAGAATAGAAAGTCTATGGTTGAGTTGAACGTCTGTCCCAAGCAACTGGTTGCACAATCGCTCTAAAAAAATCAGTGTTTATCTATGTTTTGTGTTATTTTTTGAAATAAATTGTTGTGTTCTAACTCAGTGTATGTGAATGGTTTATATGTTGTTATGTATGGAATTAATTAGTTGCACTCATGTTTATTTTAACATGTTGTAGCTGCATTTAAATTAATGGTAGCGGAATGGTTAAATATGTGTGTGTATTCTTGTAGTTGGTAAGCTATAGGATTAGTTAACAAAAAATTTTGAATTTATGTGTATTTCCACAAGTAATGGACCTTAGCTCAGCTAGGATACATTGCATATTTTGAGCACATTCATCTTTGCTTTGTTCTTCATTTTCCTGGTTGCTTTCAATGCTCATTATGTTATTCTTCTACTCACAAAATATCCTCCATCTTTCATTTTGGAGGGCCAAAAAATTATTCTTTTCTTGAATATCTTCAATATTTTCAAATATTTTCTTTACATATTCAAAATTCTAAGCACCTCGAAATAGGATGTCAAATGAAAACCTCTCATGACAATATGACTTAGAATATCTAATCAATTTGCAATGTTCCTTGATAACAACTTTTGGGTCATGTCTTTTAAAATTAACACAATGTAACCAAATGTTCTCTAATTGTTTTACCTCTTTCCTTGCATGCTTAGTGTTCAACATAGTATAAATTCCAAGGTTTATAGGAAAAGAGGGTCATAGCTTCGTTGAATTCAAATTCAAGGAACGAGTTATTCTTGTAGATACTATCTGGAACGCTATTTATCTTAACACCAACCTGTCAGGAACATATTTTGGCAACAGATGGTGGGTTATTGCACAACCATATACTCTAATATAAGATAAATTCTCGTCCAAATACTAGTCTCCCATTTCTTTAACTGTGTTTATGGCCTTCTGGGTAAATCGAGGAGCTGGTTGGTTTAACAACAAAGTATATAAAGGAATCATTAAGTTGTCATAGATATCATAGAAATGGTTCCTACACTTGTGACTCTATAGTATGGAACAATATATGTGTACAGTCACTTGGGCAGGTGACCAATTCCATTTCATCAGTGGAAACATGGTCTTAGCACAAGCTGCATTCACTAGGTAAGCAGACATGAAAAACCATACACCGTAACCAGGGGGTGCTTCCAATGCCTTCTTAACTTCCAGTTGAATATTCGCTGACAAAATCTAGGCCCAATTGAATATTACCCATTTTTTATAGATTTGATGGATAAGAGGAACCCATTCTAATTTGAAATGTTGAGGATCTTTTTCACCATATAATCTACAAATCATTATGTCCTTGAATGACACAGGATCATATCACCATATCACCACCAACCTCTGACTAAGCCAACCATATATAATTCCTCATCATCTAATTATTTAGCTTTAAAATCATCCAAAAATTGTTCATTCAAGTTTAAAGTTTATTTCAGGTAAGTCTTACTTATACATATCATCTAAGTCTTCAGGCCTAAATGACCCTACTACTACAAGATGGGATGCATTAATTATTGTGAAAGTTTTAACATCAACATGTGAAAATATCCATCGTACCATGTCATAATATGGTAAAATGGTTGGTCTTGCAGCGACTTTTTGAAGATTTGACTTTTTTGACTTTGTGATATCCACAAGTATATATGCATCTACTTCATCTTCATTAGAAAAACCTCCATTCTTAAACATTTCATGAATTTGACCCAGTATTATTAAACGAAAACGAAATCTCGGATCTGTATTCTAAGTCAACATGCCACATCGGATTTTCGTGTCAACAACACTAATCGGCAATGCCAAAATATTTTTAAAAATTTCCTTATAAATCCACATCAAAATAGGAATCACAAAGATTGATGTTTAACTATAGTTGTCGTTCATATGCCAGATGTATTGTTTGAAGAGAGAAACCCGAAATCTGGAATTTGAGAGATCCATTAAAATGATGTTTAATACAAAAGTTTGGATCCGGATATCTGAGATCGGAGAATTTATTAAAATGGCCATTAATAATGCGAGTTGTTGTATAAGCCACAACACATCCCTTGCATTAGAATTTGAAGAAGAATAATGCCTAAAATCAATCTATCTAATTTGAACTAGAAATAAATAAACCTAATCAATTTTTCTCCATTTAGAATTTAGAATTTCCTGAATTTTTCCCACTATTTCATCTCTCCCTTCTACAAAGATAAATCCCCATGTTTTCATTCATCGAAGTATTACCCTCTACTTCAACAAATATGTTCATAATGCACCCTTCAAAATAGAACCTTCCCAATTAGCACTATCACACACATTCTTTTTTTAACTAACTAAATCACTTGTATGGTTATGCAAAAATACATTACATTTTGCCATATCATGATTACTTGGTCCACATAATTTGCATACCACTATTCCTATAATATTAACACTATTCCTATAATATAATTGAACACCAATGGGCATTCCTCATACAAAAATACATTCTCTTGTTAGCACTATCATCACTAGAATAGAAATCGGTGTACCATCCATTTATTAACCTATATTTTGTAAAACTCACAATTGTGAAATTATTGCATTTACCAGTGCTCCTTATATAACCACTATGTATGTAATCACCCCTATGGATTAACAACCCATAACCAGCATGTATGTTTAGATTTGGTTTCATTTCCTTGACATGTTTGGCTTTGAATGGGCAATCCACACAATGATGGGCTATAGTGAAATCAAGGAGGTCATGAAGTCAATCAAAGTGGGTTTAGTGCAATTTAACCAAGAAAGACACATAGCAATAGAGAGGGGCTTGATTCAATCAAGAAGAGTTGATATATATGCACTCTATATATGTCTATATTTCATATACTTAATACATATATAATAATGTCTTTGAAATGTTTTTGTAAATCTTGACATTGCTTACGTACTATATTTAAAAACATTTGCATTGAAGTAAATATTGAGGCAAACAACTTGCAATGCA
>JASDQU010439799.1:17252-29728 GCA_032191745.1 Picea mariana | reverse complement strand
TTTCCTTATCTCACATCCTTTAGAATGAAATGTGAGCTTGTAACCATGATCACACATTTGACTGACTCTTAGAATATTTTGTTTTAACCCTTCAACATACAATACGTTTTGTGTTTTAGTCTTTCCAATATCAATATTAATGGTACCTTTTCTAACTATCCTTACAGAATCATTATCCCCAAAGGTAACGTTGCCTCCTTTTTCTTCCTTTATGATGAGAAATTTGTTATGATCCCCTGTCATGTGTTTTGAACATCAACTATCAATGTAGCATTGGCATCCTTTCTCTTGAGAATACATTCCAAGTCCACATTCTTCCTTCGTTGGTTCTTCTTTCTTCTTTTTCCACACCTTTGTGTATTCTTCTCTATGCTTGGTAAGGACATCTTCTTACATGTTTTATTTAGGAGGCTTTATTATGTTTCTTCTACAGTCATGTGTTATGTGCCCATAGTTATTTCACTTATAAAATTCAGTATTATAATCAAGTAGAGGAGAAAATCAATTGTAGTTTCTATCAACAAACTCATGAGTGAAACTTCTAGTTTTTTTTCTCACATAATCATTATTTGAGGTATTATAAGAACCTCTATTTCTATCTCTCATGTAATCACTTATTGCATAATCTCTAAAATTTAGTGCTTTATGACCAAAATTGTTGCAAGAAATACAATAGCCAAGAAAGGTACTTTGGTACTGAGTTGTGAAAAGCCTTATTGGTGGAACAACTCTTCTAAACTCATTATTGTTGCTTGTGTGAGAATAATTGGGTTTCTATTGGTCATCATTTCCTTTCATGATGTTGCTTTCATTGGTGATGAATCCTTTGAGAATATTAKCATAGATTTTATGATTTTATTCATTTTCCTTTTCTGATGGCTTTGTGACCATAGTTCTTGCATCTCCCTCGAAGGTCTTTTATTTTTCGTCATAGCCAAGACCTGTCTTGATKAATGGTGACCTTTGGTGACTAAGAATATTATCTAAGATTTCATTACTTTTTCCAAACTTCAAGCTTCTACTCAATTGATCATTTTTTTTCTCYAGTTCCTTTCTTAAGGAAATGATTCCATACTCTAGCTTCTTGCAATTTTCTTCATTTTCTTTCAGTTGGATTCTCACCACTTCTTCTATCATTTTTTCCTCATGTAGTTGAGTCTTCAGGATGATAAAAAAAAAAATYGGTTTCATCAAGATCATGATCCTTCTTTTCATATTTCTACAACTGTTCTTTCTGTTTTTTATTCTTTCCCCTGAGTCTATCTATTTCTTCTAAGGAACTAATGAGTTTTGCTTCAAGAAACACTTCCCCATAAATATCTTATTCTTCTTAATCTTATTTTTCTTTTTGATTATCTTCATTTTCTGTATTAATAGACCTTGTATCTATGGCCATGAAGAGGAATTCTTCTTTGTTAATATCAAAATCATATCCATCAATTTCTTCAGACGAGCTACTGTTCTTTCTAGACTAAAAAATCTTCTTCTTAGTATATTTTCATCTTTTGTGTTTATAGGGTTTTTTTTTTTATTGTTATGTTTGTCTTCATAAGTATTGTCTTCATCATCATTGTCTTCCCTTTTTGCATATGGATATTTAGCAACAAAATTTCCTACTCTACCAAAATTAAAACATTTGAAGGGTAGCTTACCTTTGTATTTTCCAGATCCTCTTTTTAATTTTCTCATGAATTGTGCTTCGTTTATATCTGATTCATGGCCAGAACAATCACAAGATTAGTGAATTTTTTTCTTCTTTGATTCTTTGAAATTTGATTCCTTCTGTGTTGGATTTTCTTTTTTTGTCATCATCTCATATGTAGTGACAATCCCATGCAATTCATTCTTTGTTAATGAATCAAGATCCTTCATTTCTTCAATGGCAGAAACTTTGGCATCAAATTTTAAGGGGAATGACCCTAACACCTTTTGTACAATCATCACTTCTTCAACCTTTTCACCAAGCCCTCTAATGGTGTTGAAAATTTCATCAACGCAGAGAAGACAGACTACAACATTATCTTCATTTTTCATTTTTAAGCTCTCAAATTGTCTTCTATGAGTTTGGAGCTTTGTCTTCTTAAATTTGTCATTGTCTTAATAGATATTTTGAAACTTGTCCCAAATTTATTTTTTTGATCCACAGTGCATCACCTTGACAAACTCGGATTCTAATAGACCATACAAGATGGCATTCATGGCTTTTGCATTAGTTTCACTAAGCTTATTTCTGACTGCATCTATTGGTAGAGTTGTTGGGGCTATATAACCAGTCACAACTGATTGTCAAATTTCAAACCCAAGGGCCATTAGATATGTCTGCATCCTTATGCTCCATTTCAAGGTTCAGTTTGTTTCGTCAAGCAACAAAGCCTTGTTTATGGAGAAACCTTCTTGACCGGCCATGTGTGCTTTTGAGATATACCTTCCAGCAGTTAGATTACTTCTAAAGGAACCTACTCTGATACCAATTGTTGAAATTATGATTATAGTGAGAGGGGGGTGAATCAGTATAATATACTTTTTAATTTAAATGAGTGTTCATAAATCATTCATTAACATTAAATGCATATAAACTCTCATCATAGTACACATAATTTAATCTGGAAACCCTTGTGGGAGAAAACCACAAAAACTTAACATTATAAATGTTTGTGGACACCAAGCTACTATTATAAAGCTTGTAGGCACCAACCTAGTAGAGACACCAATCTCTTTAGTTGAGCACCAACTCAGCAAGATATTGTGCAAGAACCAATGTATTAGAGACACCAATCTCTTTAGTGAAGAACCAAATCAGTAAGATCTATTAGGCACCAATCCAATATCTCCATACACATTGTACTTTTGACTTCACCTGCATGTTTCATACTTCATGCATTTCATAGCTTCATCATACCCTTAACTTTCATGTTGTGGTGCCTCTCCTTGCTTCATACCCCAGACATAGCTTCAAACCTTAGTTACATTTAGCCTTCATGCACTAGTGAATCTCATAGCATCATTCCCAAAATAAAATTCTAGACTACAACATCACAACCTCAAAACAGTGCACTTTACATCATCATAGACCTTAGTCCTTCATAGAGCACCCTTAAAACTTCAAGAAAACTCCTCTTTTTCACCTTTAGACCTAAGAATACTCCCCAGATCTTCTTGTGCACCTCAAATATCTTTTGTGTACTTGAAATTTTTCTCCTTGCTTAGATGATCTTCAAATGCACACATCTATCTTGTAGTTATAGTGTTTCTGCATTCACTTATGGGGTTGACTTGTAAAACTAGCTAGGTCGACGTGTACTTTCGAGTCAGGCCAACCTTTATTTTCTAGTTGGGTCACTTGACAGAATCTTCCATATCTCATCATTCCTATGGATTTAGAGGGAGTGTCATATACTGTTGGAAAGGTCTCAGAGTAATATTTTCAACCATATATCATATGCTCCCATTTGAGCTAATTATTCAGAGTAAAACAGAATTCAAATATAGAGTATCCAAACTGAGCATCAAAAATCCAAAAACAATATTTCTAACAATCTCCATCTTGCAATACTTATCATGGACATCTATAGTCTCCCCCTATCTTTGACATCAATAACAACAATATTTCCAACATATGCATGCCCAATTTCAAACAATCTTAATTGTTAAGTCTTTACATTCCAAACCTCACTTGGACCTCATGCTTCTTAGAGCTAAATTTCCTATATTTATATGTTCTTCTCAAGTCAAGAAAGATCCCTTCAATATTTTTAACCAGCAATCCCTTGTGATTGGTGTTGTAACAAAATCTGTTTTTTTGTTAAAATTTAGAAATAAAGTTTGAATTTATAATGAAGTTAGGTTTTATTAAAGTTTTAAGGGTTTTTATACTTTTTAAACAATATTTAAATAAAATTTTGAACTAGCTTAGTTTTAAAAATATCATAGAAGTTTGATTCATTTTAAGTTTTATAAGGTTCACGAGTTGTTTATATTAGTTTGATTTAGTTTTTATTTAAATATTTATTACTTTAATGTAAGTTTTGTTAAACAAAATATTATTATTAAAGTTTAGTAGAAACTTTAATAATAATTTGATTTTATAGTTTTATTATATGATTATTATTTGGTTTATATTAACAAAATGCATGTTTCATTGTAGAAATGATCGTTCATCTGATGTTTTAGATCAACGGTCCACAATAAATTGTGCCTCCCGCCCCTGTGTGCTCGATAGTTAACAAAAGGGAAGAGGGGTGTGAAACTTAACCAAGGTTAAAATCCTTGTGACATGTTGCACATATAATAACTACAACCCCCCTTGTCTATGGTTAGTATAACCACATAGGAGCCTCCCCCCCACAATCAACGCAAATATGACGTGTGTCCCAATAATGACAGCAGGTAAAAATAAAATTGTGCTTTATAACATAGACATCTTTGAATCAATGCATGCCACATGTCGAGTAAAATGTGATTTGATCTGACGATTAAAAATATGCCAAGTTATTCCATATCATCGAAATGAAGGAATGTGAAAGGTCGATTTTTTTCACACTAAGGGTGCGATAAGTCCAATTTGGCACTTATTTCTACCAGTTGACATCATCAAAAATACACTTCATGGAAAAATATCATTTTTCACGCAATCATACCTAATTATTTCACTAAAATTCCAGTAGTTGAAGTCTTTTTCATCAACATAAACTCCAATTAGTTATCAAGTCAGGTTATATGAAGGTCTTGTCACTCGTGAAAAAATGAGATTACAGAATGATTGGAGATAATTAATCATATAAAAATGATGACACATATATCTTCATTCATGACACGTCAGGGGATATATATTTATTATATCCAATCAATGTACAGAATGAATAATGATTAAGCATGAGAAATGATTTTTTATTCTATAAAGATTAGATTTGATCAAACCGTAATAGAGTTTTAAATAAGCATGTAAAAGGGGAGATAGCTTATATGTGTTGAGATCGAAATTTTGTTTATGATCAATGGCATGATCTTGAATGAGATTTCTTAGGAAGAGACAATTTTAAACAACTGTTTTTCCTAAGAAATATCTGTCAAGAAAAATGTTAAAGAGACACATGTAGAAAATGTTGCATTCTTTTAGGGAAGGTTCGGCATTCAAAAAGATCGGGGAACTAAACAAATTCTGATTGATTTAAAAAGAGTTTTTTGGGCCCGAGGAAAAAGATATCTTGAATAAAATTTTGGCAGGGTTTTGAGTGATTCAAAAAAAATTTGTTTCATCATGTGATTTCTCTCTCTTATGTTGTTTCTATTTTCATAAATTCACTTTTGGATGTATTTGTTACTAAAATTGTAATAATTTAGTAAAACTACCACTATTGCAATTCTGAATGAGATCATTAAAGATACAAATGTCTTCATCATACTGTGAGTATTAAGAGGACTTGTGCTTAATTTTTGTTATACCTTTTTTTAATAGAAACAAATTGTTCCTTTCRGTTCAATTTATATTCTTAGTTCAAATACATATTGTGCATAATTTCTTCTAATTGAGAAGAAAAATAATATTTGTTAGGAGATACATTRTTTTACTATAATTTGTGTTCTTAATAATTCTTCTCTCATCTCTTAAAAGATTTAATAGATTGAAACATTGAAATGATGCCTTCAAAATATGATTGTTAAAGTATTGAAGATTAGTAATTAAGGCCTGAAKTCAATCAGTAAAACACTTTGTTTTAGGACATATTAACTTAAGCAAAAATAAATCAAAATTAATGGATGCCTTGGCATAGTTTCCTAKMCAGAAACATCTCAAGGGTTACAACATTCTTTTGKCACCATTTTCAGKGAACAAATTAAAGAAATTTTACTGTTCCTTGGTTAAAACGACAGGAAAACCTACTCATTGTTGGTGAACAAGAGTAAGGAAGGATAAAATATTTCACTTGGCGACTTTGTATTTTTAATCCTGGCATCGAGAAAGAAAAATACTAGGKCTAACCCATACCCAAAGAAAAGTACACCAGTAGAAGACCCAAAAAAATTATTATCTAAAAGAAAYCATAGACAAATACCCATAACACCATCTACTATCCTTTTTGTTGCAAAACCCTCTTCTTGCATAGATCCTAAGTCAAAGGGAAAATTTTCTATTTCTTTAAAGGATTCTTCAACATAATATCCTACTAGTTCCCCAAATATCCCTTTTTCATCATCACCTAAAAAATCCTTTCAAATCTCTCCAAAACCATCTTTATCAGTCTTCACAAATGATTCGATTGATTTTTTCCCAGAACACTATATTGACATTTCTCTTAAAGAATCTAATGTGATCTCTCGGGTCTATCCTACTGAGAATTCTCCAAATGAATCTCTTGAAAATTTTCCCGTTACATCCCCTAGGTTTTCTTTCTTATTCCCTAAAAAAGAAATACCCCAAACATCTCTTTCAAAGGATCCTCTAGAAGAAGAAGAATTCAAAGTATTTTTCAATCCACTAACTCCTGAGAATTCATAGTTGTTAATAGATCATCTAGTCATGGCAGGAAATATCCCTCGATAACAACCACAACAACCACCTCCTCCACCAAGGGTTTTTAATAAAGAAGCTGCTAGATATGCCCCTTTGAATCTGCCTGGAAATCTACACAATTTTCCTGATAATTATATGAAACTCTTGCCTAAATTTAATGGGGAAGATGATATCACAGCCCTAGAACATTTATCAGCATTTGATTATTTCACAGATAATCAAGGTCTTGAACATCAATATGTATATATGAAGATATTTGTTCAAACGCTTGAAGGTGATGTGAGGACATGGTTTAAGGGGTTACCTTMTAATTCCATTGATTCTTGGGATGCACTAGAATCTACTTTCCTTAGACAATGGGGTGAGAAGAAGGATCATTTATACTTCTTGACCGAGTTTGGGAGTTTAAAAAAGAAACAAAATGAATCTGTCCTATATTTTATCAAAATATTTAACAAACTTTATAACAAGATCCCTATATATGTAAAACCATCACAACCAGTGGAAAAAGTTACTTTTGTTAGCTCCTTTGACCTAGATTTTTCCTTACTACTTAGGGAGAGAAGATCTACTACTTTAACTCGTATGCAAGATGATGTTGTAGAAATTGAATCCAATATAATTTCTTCAGGATAATCTATAATTAGAAGTGAATCAGGGGAAAGAGAGAAAATAAACAAAAGGAACAAATAGGTACATCGAGAACCAATAAAAGTCAAGAAGATAAAATTGAAGAAATGTCTAGGAGCATTAAATATTTATCAAATAAATTGGCTAGAATGGAAACTGAGAGAAGAAGGCATGATAATAGAAACCCAAGTCAGTTTAGAAGTTGTTTCAACCCTCCTCACGTTTTGCAGAGAGAAAGGAGAAATGAAGATCAACCCATACAAGCACCTATAAAAATTGATAATTTAGTTTCCTTGTTGAGGAAGAATTTGAAGATATTGATAAAGAAATAAATATGATGGAAGGTGATCTTTCTGTTGTACATCTTACTCAAGAAGAATATGAGAAATCCTTAAGTTTTAATTCATATTTTAATTAGGATGGTAACAACAGTCACATTGATTCTTCATCATCTAAATATAGGAATTTCTCATATGCCTTGCAAGATTAACTGCGTAGAAAATATGACCTCGGACCTAGGAAAAATGTAAATACAACCAAAACAAATAATCAAGGATAGTCAAATAAAATTCAAAATAAAGATAAAGGAAAGGAAATCACAAATGAAAAAAAAAATGTTCAACGGGATGCTAAGAAAATAGATGTAGAACACAAATAAATTGAGAAAAATAGTAGTTCCTTTAATCTGGAAATTAATTAACTAAGATCAAAATTCATGTTCCTTTGCTGGAAATTGAAAAAAATCTTGTTTATCAAAAACAAGTGATGAAAATGATTGATTGTTCCATTGCAACAACTCAACCTCATAAATTAAATCTACAATATGAAAGGCCTAATATGACGTGTGGTCCTCCTATTGAGGAAAGATGGGAGGAAGTATCTTCTTCTTACATTTGTTTGATTGTTCATGAGCATCTCTTACACAATTGCATGCTAGATCCAGGGGCTTCTCACAATTTAATGCCTAAAATAGTTATGGATAAGCTAGGCCTATAGATCACAAGACCATATCATGATTTGTACTCCTTTGATGCAAGAAAGGTTAGGTGCTTAGGAACGATCAAAGATCTTGTATTACATTTAGCCCAAATTCTTGTGAAAACTATTTTAATGGATACATTTGTGGCAGATGTTGGGTGCTCATTTTGACCTTGCATAAGCACCCTCCATTTCCACTTTTACCTACTAAACCTCTACTTTTTTCCCATATTTATCTAATCCATGGTTGTCAAACTACAAATCAGGTAATAAGTTGTTCCATTTGAAAGAACCCTTCAGTTTTACTAGTAAATGGTATTTTAGACTATCCTTGCAAACTAATTACTTGAATTTAGCTATTTCAGGAATAACTATGTTTCATGAGTAATTACGAGAATTAAATTTTTGTATACTTCCACTTGTTCAAAGGGGAAATTTAAACTTGGAGGCACTTCATCAACATCAAGATATGGTGATTTACCTATTTTACTATTCCCATGGCACTCAACACCCAAAAGGTCAACACAAGTCAAAATTGACAGACAGTTATTACAGGAAATTCGCAGAGTTACCAGTAGACAGTTATTACATGAAAATCGACAGACAATTATTACAAGAAATATGCAAGAATCACAGGTTAACAAAGGCGGTTTTGCAAGATCATTTGTGAGCATGTAATGACGAATCTCAAAAATCTAGAACATGGGTTTTTTCTAGAATGTGCCCATTTAAGTGATATATTAGAATATTTCCCAAAAAAGGCATATTGAGAAAGATACAGGAAGATTTATAATATGGTTTTTGTCATATTTTCCGGTAGCGGTCAATTATCAAACCACATGTCAAGGGTTGCTCCCAGCCAAGGAATGAAATATTTTTTAAGATCCATAGATGAAGTCATAGATATAACAAGTCTGTTAGATACAATTTTTTATATATAAACAAGTTGAGAAGATGTATTAGGGGTTCCATATTTATTTTAATTGTCAAAGCATATGGTTAAAGACATATTGTAACTATTTATTTTACATTGGTGTTGAATACAAAGGAATTCTGAACAATTTGATGAATTGTATCTTCCACACAGTCTGAGTTTTCATTAACAACATATTCCAGGAGGGCCCCCTAGTCTATGTTGACTTTTTATAAGTAATTTTAGCATATTTTTTACATGTATGCTCTATTTTGATTTCTTATAGAATGCAGAATTTTGGATTACAGGCAAGGTTTCTTTGTGTGTGGTGAAGCAATTGTTTAGGATGATGATGTTAAGACAACCAAATCATTGAATGCTCTTCCATCTACTACACTATACCAACATTTCTTACAGAATATGCTTGAATATTAAACTAAGCATGTAGGTTTATTACATGCATATTTCATTTCAATGTCAAATTGATTGAATTTATTTTCAACCAACCTTTAGATGACCAAGACAGAGTGCATTTGTGAGTAAGCACCCAGAGTGACTTCTTGAAATCTGGTTCCTTACCATTTGATGGTCAAATCTGAGTGACTGTAATCATAGGAATTGATTTATGATTATGATTTTGGTTAAATTATTTGATTGTTAGTAGAATTTCTTAGGAAATTTCAAGATTAGTTTTGCACATATTGTATATGTTTCTCACAAGTTTACCTACTTGGATTGATAATTAAATGTTGAGGAATCTAGACCACTAGAACAACCCAACATTTTGGTGTTGTTTTCAAGGAGGCACTAAAGGAATTACTTTTGAGATTGCAAGCTTTTTTTCTTTTCTTTGGTCCTTATCCTTTTTCTTGTTTTTTTGTTTGTTTCACCAACATTTACAACTTGGAGGAGGAGAAATGGTAAGATGAGAGGTAAGAACATGTGCATCCACTTTAGTGGGTATCTCCAAGCCCTCGTCATGTTGGCATTGTAAGTGTGTTTTTTTTATGCGAGTTTTTATTCATGGAAAGAATCTAACTCATGTCAACAGATAACATGGTGACAACAGAGTCTTAGTAGCGTGAGGAAGTTCAAGTACATGATCAGATTTTGCTTTAAATTTTGTTTGGTGTGTTGTGTTTGATTTTGATTTCATTTATTTTGTTGAGATAGAGAAGACTCTGTTTAAAAAAAAAAAAAACATCCACTAATCCATTCATGTGCAGTGTTAGCGTCAAAAGTCACTCCTGGATTGCTTGCAGGAGCAGAGCCTGACGCCCATCAGTTTTTATGTCACGATTTTATAATTGAGGGTGGTCGAATGGCAATAGACCCAGGAAAGCAACATTGACTCAGGAACCAGGGTCTGGTATGTAGAAAGCAAGGGAGGTCTTGATCCAACTTTCGTCAGTAAGTAGATTAAAGGGTGGTAGATGGACGACTTGTAAGAAGGGTGAGCAAGATTGCCTCGGGCAACCAGCCTTCGAAAGCTTGAGGAAGAAAAACTCAGAAGCCAAGATCCTCTTGGTCCAGAGTTTCAAAGAGCTAAAGGGTGACTCGACTGGATCCTCCAATTCCAATCCATTCCAGCACTGAGAGAACACAAGAACTGATTAGAAATGTTGTGACTGTTGCAGTGATCCAACCTACATCATCCTACAACAGCGCAACTCGACTGCATCCTCCAATTCCGAGCTGTTCTAACACAGTAAACAAAGAGATGGAAAAAGAGGCTGACATCCATAAAGTAAGAAGTCTCAAATGCCTTATACATTAACCAGAGCGACCAGCGCTTAATCAAACTTACAGAGCGGGAGCCTAGCTCAACCATCGACGCTTACAAAATGGCGAAAATGCCTACATATACTCAAAAGAAAACACAACAGCAAAAATGAGACACTGCAATTAAAACATTGCGTCTGCATGTCTTCCAACAGTATGCGCATGCAAACTCTAGATGATCGTGCGCCTATGACAGACGCCATCAGATTTCAGACTGTCCTTCTATAGGTGATTCGACGTCAATTAGTCCTTTGTCAGACCTTCCTCTTTATGGAAGAGATGACGCTCAACCACCAGCAACAACCGTCATAACTGCATTCTTGGGACTAGGGACGTCCTCGGTCAACTCTGCCTTCTGGGATGTGGAGTTCTCCTAATGGTGCCACCTAGATCAGCCGAACGGTCTTTCTTTGGATGCTACTTCGTTGGACTGCTGTGAGGGATCCCTATGGAGAATGTGGAAGAGGGTGTGACGGGGGTTAAAGGTGTGAACACTGTGGAGGTGATGAAGAAGAAATGGGAGTTGTGAAATCAACTGAGGAATGCCACGCGATCTGAATAAGACAGAGGAGGAAGGAGCACGGAGTGCGGGAGTATAGGAGGAGGTGACTGGGAATGAGAGGGACACATGGCAGGAGACGAGAGGACGATGAGCTGAGGAGGTGCCATGTGGATGGAGAGAGGGAAGTTGGATAGATGACAGGAGAAGAGGGAGGCGGTAGGTGGAAAACAGGTGGCAACGGGGAGGATGATACCAAAGGTGACACGTCAGGCAAGGGGCCCCACAATAATAACACATCATTCCGGACCCCCCCCCTTTAATTAAAGATAGGAAGGAAAGGGGTGTCTGGAATGAAGCCTCAGCCATTGATTTAGGTGCCTCGATCTTGGTTGTTAGAGAGCTGAGCGCTCAATTCCGGAACCCCCCCCTTCGCTTAAAGGTAGAATGGCGGGGGGCCTCCGAAATCCGCTCCTGACCGTAGATCTAAGTGTGCAGATCCTTGGCGCCCAGATCCATACCCCCTTTAAGTCTAATGCGCCTGAGTTTCATCGATGGATGGACGGCTGAGATGACTTCGACGCTTTCACTATGAAAATCCCGAAAGGCCCCACTTGTGGCTCAGATCTGCGTCGCGTGTCCTTCAGATGAACGATCGAGATGGCTTTGTCATTTAAAGGGGGCTACCTCCATTCTCGGGCTCGCTTAATGTGACCTGGTGCTAGGACCATGGGCTTGGCTTTAAAGGGCACTTATCGGCATTTCGGGGTTCAGGGTTTCGAGATGTAAAATGACGAGGAGCTCTTACCCCTCAAATCCCCGAATGCCAACATGACATGATCGCGCACCACGTGTCCTTTTGGATGGACAGTCGAGATCCTTCATGAATGTATATGGACGCTACCCATCGTGCTAATCCTGGTGCAACTCCGCTAACCATGATTTCTCGTCGACCGTCGATCTGCTCCTATGGATGAATCTGGGCCATTGACAACATAATTTTGCCTGCTCACTTGATTTTTAGCCTGAAATGGGGCTTTACGTGCTACGCTTGGGCGTTCTTCATGCAACCTGCAGACCTGGATGCTCTCGATCCCAAGACAAGAATTGTCGCTAACATTAGGCTCCATGGGGGATAGAGTCGTCCCTATGATGCTCTAAGA
>JASDQU010439797.1:58664-71170 GCA_032191745.1 Picea mariana | reverse complement strand
GATGCTCCAAAGACTGACACCTATCATGTGGATCCAAATAAGAAGATCCATCCACATAGTGGAAAATGGTCGTAGCAGAATCTGGAAGGAATAATACCACTTTAGAATATGTAGACTGAACGCTGGTAACTAGCTCCTGATGTC
This sequence comes from Picea mariana, assembly GCA_032191745.1. NCBI lineage: Eukaryota > Viridiplantae > Streptophyta > Pinopsida > Pinales > Pinaceae > Picea > Picea mariana. Next base: position 71,026 of record JASDQU010439797.1, on the reverse strand, counting down.
GGGCATTGATGTTCTCTACAGAAGGTGGAGTAGAGTCATCAAATAAAATATGGAAGTGGTTGTCATCCCAGAAATGACAACTATCCATATACCAATTATCACAATCGTCCTCAAAATCATACCAAGCATATATTTCTTGATTATATTCATCCTTGATGATGTCTGCCATAAGAAATCTCTCATGCATGCTATCCAATGAACTACAAAGACTATTATTGAGGCCATCTGCAAGGTCATGAAATTTGTCATGCAATGTGTCACACAATGTGTCATACAATTGAGATTTGAATGCTTCAAGAATTTATTTGAGGTTTTGAGAAGAAATAGCCATATGAGCACCCTATGAACCCTTCGGTCCCGCAGCTGTCACGAAAAAACCCAAAAAATAGACCCAATAAGTTTCGGCAGAAAATCGCGGCTTTTTCTGGAAAACCCCTAAAAAAACTGTTGAAGTTAAAATGCTCATAACTTCACTTCCTGGACTCCATTTTGGCTGATTTGTTTTTTGAAATTGGGTGAAATTGTGAGAGGAACTCAGATATGTAATTTATTTGGGAAAATTCAGCCTCCAGATGCTACAGAAATAAAAAAAAAATCTCTCCATCGTCCGCGGAACAAATCCTGAAAATTTACAGATTTTAAAACTTCAATATCTTGACTTCCCGAACTCTGTTTCGGACGATTTTTTTTTTTTTAACTTGGGTGTTTTTCTGAGAGGAACTCAGATCTACAACCCTTTTCTACAAATTTTGCACAAAAATATACCGAAAACTTCAAGAATGCCGCGACCCTCTTTTTTCTTCTTCGAAAAAAAAAATCTGCAAAAATAAAAATATTTGCCCACAATGTCTGCGAAGGAAAGTGCTCTGATACCAATTGTTAAGAACCCAATACTGAATACAAAAACACCACAACAGATATAGAAGAACAATATATAAAAACACAACTTTATTATATCAAAACCCTTGAGGTAGGGAAACACCATACAATGGATCCTATTATGGAAGGGATCCTCTCCTGTTCACTTGCCTCTTCGAGGGGGCATCCTCCTATTGATCTACTGCTCCAAATACAATACTTATCTTCATGTCTCATTACATTGCTTGAATCCCTTTATATAGTGCTACCATCACCTAAGAACATTCTAGAGGAGGAATCTTCTAGAAGTAGAACCTTTTAAGAAGTTCTCTTACATTTATTATATCTAATTACCCATTTATTATATCTAACTACCATAGTGGGCCTTATTTAATAATATAGTGGACCTAGTCCACCTTACATTGAATGACCTCCACTATTATCACTATGGGCCCTTTGGGACCCCCCACTACCTCTCTAGCTACCTTACATCTTACTAGTGACAACTGGACACAGTGGTACGAAATATACTTTCATGATCTACAATTTATGCCTTAACTGGTGATAACTCAGCAGGGGTTCAAAAGGATTTTCATTACTAAGAAAACACTAGATGTTATTCTGCGAGATACTTAGTCCTTTTTCCCTTGTCTTGTTCCCATGTATTATCTTTTTTTAGTTATATACTTAGTCGCCTTTCTATGATCACGGGTTCCAAGGTTGGTGTGTTGACATATCTTGATCTCCATCTATATCCTCGCATGGAGAATTGGAATGCCCGCTGTTGCTTTTCATACTTAGTGAATTTTATGTCCGCGGTTGTCAGGTTGGTGCTTTCGAACTCTGCTTCTTGTTGTTCTGTGATATACATCTTCCACTCAAAATTTTTGTGATCTACAATTCCACTGCAGACTCCTTCGTCCTTTTGCCCCTTTTTTCTTCTCGTGTATTATGGGACTATAAAGTATGGACATGATATTTTATAGAGCATGTACGGATTGTGCATTCCATACCTAGCCACTTTTTTTTTTTATCGCAGATTCTTGGGCGAGCGGGCTTAAAATTGGGCCTCCATTATTTCGTGCCCTACAAATAGCACCAAGAATTCCGCGATATAAAAATTGAAAAGCAGACTTGCGAGCTGGTTGACTCAACATTACACTTCTATTGTTCTGAGTCCTCCAAACAATGCTCACAGTTTTGCGATATACAAATTGACACACAGACTCCAAGGTTGGCGGGGTGAAGATTGCCATTGTTTACGGATCATAATCCCTATCAACTATCTAACAGTATCTAAAAACATTATTTTCAATACTAAATTAGATCTTATTAGTGACAACTGGACACAGAGGTACGAAATAGTTGGCATCACACCCTCTGAAATATACAAATTGACTACCAGATTCTGACATCGTTCGCTCTTCCGTGTTACAGATTATGCATTCAAATGTTCGGAGTGATACAATTTGAATGTTGGGGCCTTGCGTCTTCTACAGAGACCTTGTCAGCCTGTTTTGGATCCTCCTATTGTCGGGTTCACGAAATGTCCAACTCTTAGATACTGTTTCGGGTTGGCACCAAGATTCATTCTACCACGGTTCACAAATGTTTCAAAGTATCCCCAGTAACTTCCTCTCATTCATAATATAGATTGGTTGTGCTCTTACTAGTGACAACTAAACACAATGGTATGAAACAGTTGGCATCTGACCCTCTGAAATATACAAATTGACTACTGGGTTCACATCTTGTACTCAAAATTTTCGTGATCTACAATTCCACTACGGACTCCTTAGTCCTTTTCCCCTTTTCTTCTTCCTGTGTATTATGGATTTCTGGTTATATACTTAGTCGCCTTTCTATGGTCGTGGGTTCTAATGTTGGTGGGCTAACATATCTTTATATCCATCTATATAATCACACGACGAATTCGACCAACCGTTGTTGCTTTCCATACTTAGCCAATTTTATGGTCGTTGTTGTCGGGTTGTCGGTTTCCAAGTCTGCTTCTTCTTGTTCCGTGATGTGCATCTTGCACTGAAAAATTCCATGATCTACAATTCCACCACGAACTCCTCAGACTCACAAGCTTCACTCTACCATGGTTCACAAATGTTTCAAAGTATCTTTCGTTGTCTTCCATCCCCACTAACTTCTTGTGCTTCCTAATATACATTGGTTATGCTCTTACTAGTGACAACTGCACACATTGATACGAAACAGTTCGCATCCAGCCCTCTGCAATATAGAAATTTACTACTGGGTTCCAACATCGTACCCTCTTCTGTGTTACAGATTTTGCATTCAAATGTTCCGAACGATACAATTTGATTGTCGGGGCTTCACGTCTTCTGGGGAGATCTTGTGAGCCTATTTTGGATCCTCTTGTTCACGGGTTCATGAAATCTCGAATTCTTAGTCACTGTTTTGGGTTGGCGCATTCGAACTCTGCTGCTTCTTTTTCCGTGATATACATATATTGCACTAAAAATTTTTCCCATGTATTATCGCTTGGTGATTATATACTTAGTTTCCTTTTTATAATCGTGGGTTCCAACATTGGCGGGTTGACATATATTAACTCCGTTTATATAATCACACGATGAATCCAATCGACCGTTGTTGCTTTCCATACTTAGCCAATTTTATGGTCGCAGTTGTCAGGTTCGCAAATTCGAACTCTGCTTCTTCTTGTTCTGTGATGTGCATCTTGCACTCAAAACTTCCATGATCTACAATTCCACTACTGACTCCTCGAACTCGCAAGCTTCACTCTATCATGGTTCACAAATGTTTCAAAGTATCTGTTGCTACCTTTCATCCCCACTAACTTCTTGTCCTTCCTAATATACATTGGTTATGCTCTTACTAGTGACAACTGCACACACTGATACGAAACAGTTCGCATCCGGCCGTCCACAATATACAAATTGAATACCGAGTTTCGACATTGTCCCCTCATTCGTGTTACAGATTATGCATTCAAATGTTCTGAACGATACAATTTGACCGTCGGGGCCTCACGTCTTCTGGGGAGACCTTGTTAGCCTATTTTGGATCCTCCTGTTGACTGGTTCGCGAAATCTCCAATTCTTAGTCAGTGTTTTGGGTTGATGCATTCAAACTTTGTTGCTTCTTGTTTCGACCGACCGTTTTTCCTTTCCATACTTAGGCAATTTTATGGCCGTGGTTGTTGGGTTGGCGCTTTCGAACTCTGCTGCTTCTTGTTCAGTGATATACATATTGCACTCAAAATTTCCGTGATTTACAATTCGACCGCGGACTACTTAGTCCTTTTTCCCTTTTCTTCCTCCCATGTATTATCGCCTTCTGGTTATATACTTAGTCAATTTTCTATGATTGTGGGTTCCAGCCTTGGTGGGCTGACATATCTTCATATCCATCTATATCCTTAGATGAAAAATCCGACCGACCATTGTTCCTTTCCATACTTAGCCAATTTTGTGGCCGCGGTTTCCGGGTTGATGCTTTCAAACTCTGTTTCTTCTTCTTTCGTGCTATACATCGTGCACTCAAAACTTCTATGATCTACAATTCCACCACGGACTCCTTGAACTTGCAAGCTTCACCCTACCATGGCTCACAAATGTTTCAAAGTATCTCTTGTTGCCTTCCATTCCCACTAACTTCTTGTCCTTCCTGATATACATCAGTTATGCTCTTACTAGTGATATACAAATTTCCCTCTAGACTGTCCTACCATACCCTCTTCTTTGTTACGCGTATTTCACTCAAAAAATTACGAGACATACAATTTGACCCTCGCGCCCTCACCTCCAATGGTTGTACCTTGTAACCCTATTTTGAAACTGCTTTTTCCCATACCCGCGACCTCTGTACTTTCTTACTATGCAATTAGAAACCTTTCATGATAGCAGCTGACCATGCAGCAACTGTAAACATTGTCATTATGAGCGAAACCCTCGAGGAGATCTCCCATTATTACACATTAAACCAAGATGTACGGAGAGTTATTTTGTCCCTTCTGATTGTTCATCTCAAACAAATGTCGTCGTGTTGGCCCACTCAAGAAATCTACACTGTTTAATCGCTCATTTCTGTATCCGCCATGTTCGCATTTCTATGCATGCAATTACTAGTGTTTAATTTTAACAACGCATAATGCAATAACCGTCGAAATTGTCATTAATGAATGAAAGTCTCGAGGACATCTCCCATTCACATGCATTGGACCAAGATTTGCACAGGGTTATATTGTGCCTTCCAACTTTTCATTTCATTCATCGTCTGGAGCAAACAAACATTCTTGTAGACTTATGGCAGCAGGTAGACAACAATTTTTTGGAGATACAGTCAATATCTTCGGACATCAGGATTGGAACTTCCAGTGGTCCAGGGCATACTTTTACTATTCATCCCATTCCGCTTAGAACGAAGTGATTTGGTCATCTGGAATGGCTCAGGCAAGCTGCGTCCCTGAGGTTTTTTACTGTAAGGAGGTGGTCTCTTGGTGCAGTGAAAAATATATTCCAGGCCAAAGAATTATTCCACTGTGTGACCATTCTCTTGTTTCTTTGTCACCTCAGTTCTTCTGCAAGATGTTAAAATTGTCTGAGCCAACATTGACGTTCAGAGGACAAGACAACAAGAAGTTTCTATAAAAACATGATAATGGGTTGGACATCTTAGCCGACTTCCTTGAAGAGCCGACAACAGTTCCTGAAGATATCACAAGGTTGCAGGTAATTTCCTTTAGAAATCCATTTCGGTAAATTGCTTGGTTGTTTACAAGAATAACAGGACATGCATCCACGACAAGCATTTCCCATATAATTATTTATATTTTGTATTTCATAGTCAAGGAAAAATACATTTTCGATTGGGGGAAGCTAATTTCCATTGATATCTGTTCCCAGTTGTCACGATTCAAAGAATCGAATAAATTTTATATGTCATCCTACTTCATTTTCGCAATAGTGCATTGTTGTATGTTTCCAAAACTTTCTCTTTCCAATAAAATAAACTGTGGATTCGACCCAGTAACATTCTGGTATGAGGCCCTATCGAGGCACAAGGCCTCCCATTGTTTTTATGAAGTTTTTAATGGCTTTGTCTCAGTTTTCAAAGATTTATTGTTAGGTAAGGATGCTTTGCGGATGTCTGGCCAGACAACCAAGTTTTTGAATAGGAAGGGCACACTTGAACAAAAGGAAAATCACAGTATCCTCATGGTATTTATCTCTAAGGAAAATCCTTCTTTCATTCCATGCCACATCACGGACAATATGTTTGTTGTAGAAATAACAAGGCAATACAACCACTGGTTGCATTTTTTCCATGACAAAAAAAAAAAAAATCATTCCTCTACCCTGGAAAGTTGGGGACTTCGTGTGCAGAAACGTCAACAACATTGATGAGTTTGTCAGCCATTTAAAGAAATTGAACCTAACGTATGCTGAAAGGATAAAAGGGTTCGACCCTCATGGGATTTTTCGAGAACATTTACTGGAAGTTGGCTTCAACAACTCTTTTATCCATAGACACATGAACGAAGGCAGGGACAGTGATTGCAACAATATTGCTTGTGCCAATTGTGACGCAGAGACATTGTAAAGCACGACTGAATTGTACAGACAAAAGGGAAAAGTATCCGGTGAGAAGAGTACCCAATCCCCCACCAGCACTCCTAAGAGCACGACATCATGGAGCATCGCTTCGACGACCCACCCCAATAAGAAAGAAACCCAGAAATCTTTGAATGGAGGAGGAGATAAGAACCCTCTTCGCATAAAAATTGATAGTTCTCACAAAATTTCACTGACGAAGAAGAGAAAAAACAATGCAGGGCAAGCAGAGGAACCCGAAATTGAAAGTGAAAAGGTGCAACTTGAAATTGAAACTGAGCACATGCGGAAAATTGGGTCGTCTGTAGTGGAAATAGATGAGACCGGAATTTTTGACGAAGATGAATCATTCGTATTCTAGAGCAGTGTTTTTGACAGCCAATCTAAAAGTATGGTCATTGAAAAGAGAGATGTAACAAACAGGAAAGGAAAATCTCTCACAAAGATTAACTTTAGGAAAATGTGGCCATCCCAAATCTCCTCATTTCACCAAGTAACCGGTGAAATTCTAAAGGATTCATTGGAGGAATTGAGGTAGAAAATGACAGAATGAAAGACCGCCTCAACGAATTTGAGAAGGCTTTCATTCCAACCCCAGAATTTTCCAGTGCTTTAGAAAAAATCATGCCTGCTACCACTGCAGACAAGATGAAAGTATCCTCTACCCTCCTTGCATGCTCTAGATCCCTTATAGAGAATAACATCAACAAAAGAATGCAGCTAGTTACTGAAGCTTGGGAAACATTGCAAAAGTTAGTTTCCTTCGGAAAGAAGGCAAATGATTTCCTGGAACATTTGGAGGCGAATTTAAAAAATGATCAGTGTTTCTGTGAAGAGGTGCTGACCCATTTTTCCAACTATGTCGTCAACACATCAGAACTAAAAAGAAGACAAGAGAAACTCCCATCCCCAAAGCGGACCAAAAAAGTAAAAAGCATGATGGCAAAAGAAAGTTAGAAACCTAGATCTCATTGTCAAATCATGTAAACAAGCCATATCAGAAAAGGAAGATTTATTCACAAGCCTGATCCAAATAGACTTATCTAGAAGTACCAACAAGGTTCAAGACCCAAACTTAATTCTCAAATCCTTGTCAATGACCAAAGAAGCCTTCCATGAGCAAGTTGATATTTTAAAGGGGTTGTCTTTAGAAAAGTTTTACGGCATAGTTGAACATCATCTAGATGAGCACGAGCGTTGGGTACTGGACTATGCGACACACAATGAAGAAATTGAACAGAGTCCGTATAGTATTTCAATGGATCTAAGGAAATTAGAAAACGACCTTTACGACATAGAAATCCAGGATGAAATCAACATGGCCCCCATGAAAAGCTACATCGAAGAATGGTTCCAACAGAGAATGGACAACCTCGTCTAGGAAGGGCAACAACCGGTCAACAGGATTCCACTGACCATCGACGACAGCAATAGAAACGCATCAGATTCATAGTAAGTCTATATTGGCATCTTGTTTTTTGTATCAATCCAGTTTAAGTCTATACTGTCATCTTGTTTTCTTTATCAATCCAGTTATGACCTCTTTACATAGAAAATTGTAACCAAAGACTCATAACTTCCAATTTCTTCTTTTCGGGTCTTCCTCTTTACCATCGTGCACTTCTTATTTCTACATTCCTAATTCTTGTACTTATTTATTTTTATGGTCCGTGGGAGCCCCAATCCCAGTCTATATGAAAAATGCATTTAAATTTCCAGAAAGATGTAACACACATTATTAATTTTTGATAAATTTCAAAGAAAACTGATTTGGGAATGCCTTTATTGTATACTAAATTTTGGGTTTCGAGGAACCTTCTTTGTTTGTTCCAAAGAAAATTAATCTGAGACTGCTACATTTTTTGTGTCCTATTGTATGCTAAATTTTTTGTCTTGCACGATGTTGTTACTATTCTATTGTATGCTAACTTTTTGGGTCTCCAGAAACCTATACTTCGATAAATTTCAATTTTTCTTGTGTCAAGAAGCCTTTGTTTTAAACCAATCTAATTCAGGAATGCTAATTTTTTTGTGTTTTTCTCCACGAAACTATGTAACATATGTTATTACTATTCTATTGTTTGCTTTTCAACGTTGATGTAATTTCCAGAGATAAGTAACAGACATTATTAATTTTTGATAAATTTCTATAGTCTGCAAGTCTGCTTGTCAATTTGTATATCGTAGAACGCTCGGTGCTATTTGTAGTGCACAGAACAACAGAGGCCCAATTTTGAGTCTGCCAGCCCGACAACCCACGATCCAAAAACTGGCTAAGTATGGAATGAGGGCTTCGTGCATGCTCTATAAAATCTAATCCCCATACTTTATAAAAGTACATATTTCATATGTATAAAACTAAATATCTACTTTATAAAATCTGATAAATTTCAATTTCTTTTGTGTCCAGGAGCCCTTGTTTTAAAGATAACTAATTTGGGAATGCTAATTTCTTTCTGTTTTTTTCCACGAACCTATGTAACAGACGTTACTACTATTTTTTTGTGTTTCTCTCCACAAATGTATGTAAAAAAAACTAATTCGGGAATGCTAAATTTTTTGTGTCCAAGAAAAGCCTTTGTTTTAAAGAAAACTAATTCGGGAATGCTATTTTTTTTGTGTTTTTCTCCACGAACCTCTGTAACAGACATTATTACTATTCTATTGTATGCTTTTAAATGTTGATGTAATTTCCAAAGATATGTAATAGACATTATTAATTTGTGATAAATTTCTATAGTCCGCAAGTCCTCTTGTCAATTTGTATATCATGAAACCTTCGGTGGTATTTGTAGGGCACGGAACAACATAGGCCCAATTTTGAGCCCGCCAGCCCAAGAACCCGCGATCCAAAAACTGACTAAGTATGGAATGAGGGCTCCGTGCATGCTCTATAAAATCTCATCCCCATACTTTATAAAAGTACATATTTCGTATGTATAAAACTAAATATCTACTTTATAAAATTACATATTTCGTATGTATAATTTATGTTGTCCAGGAACCTATAATTTTATAAATTTCAATTATTTTCTATCCAGGAGCCCTTGTTTTAAAGATAACTAATTTTGGGATGCTAATTTCTTTGTGTTTTTTTCCACGAACCTGTGTAACAGATGTTACTACTATTTTTTTGTGTTTCACTCCACGAACATATTTAAAACTTATGTAAAGAAAACTAATTCGGGAATGCTAAATTTTTTTGTGTCCAAGAACCTTATGTTCTTCATGGAAACCACATGTATTTCAACTTGCTACCCATGTGTCTATACTCAGTCGCATTTATTCCCATTCCAAACTGGCAGGGACTACGCTCCCATGCAACACTTGGCAGGGACTACGCTCCCATGCAACACTTTTGTTTTGAAAATTTTGTAGTTCAAAGTTTATCCTTAAAAACTATTAGAAAAAATAAGTTTAGGAAGTTTATATGTGTATTTTATTTATTTCAAAATGTTTATATTTTTTGAAAATGATTGATTTTTTAAAGAAAATTGTTATTTTATTAAATGGGATGAATATTTTTTTGAAATTTTGTAGTTAAAAGTTTATCATTAAAAACTATGAGACAAAAAAGAAGTTTAAGAAGTTTATATTGAATATAAAAAATGAATGATTTTTATTGCAAAATGAAAAGAATAAATAGAAAATCAATTAAAGACTACTTCAAAATTAGATAGTAACCTTTTTTATATGAAAATTGATATTAGATAATTAAAATATATTTTCAAAGTATAAAAATATGACATGGAATTGGTTAATTCTTGCTAGTTCAACTGGTTAAAGTGTGGGTTTCGTTTTTTAGGTGACTCGAGTTCAATATCCTTACGATGTGTTTAGTCAGGAGGAGACATCCAAAAATCTAGCCATGTTAAGGGTTGGTATAGCCCAGACTGGGTACAATCATCGGGTGATTTTGATGACCTAGATGCCCCTGGATTGTGGTTTGTTAACCAACGATTGAAATGTTGACCCTGCAAATGATGGACATTTCTAACAAAAAAAAACAAAAAGATAAGATTGAATTATCAAGAACCCAAAGCCTTTTCATCATTTCTCCAAAAATAAATATCATTTCTCCAAGGAAAATATATATAGGAGAATGAATGCCTTTACTCTCAAGCCTACACTTTATTATAAGATGAAATGAATTGATTGTCCCAACATGGAAACATTACATGATGTTATGTTTCCATAGCTTAATGTACTTAATGTAATTTCTCTTAATGTATAGGTCTCTAAAAGGAATAATTATTAATAAGAGAAAAATATTCTTTGAATGAATTTATATGTATATTTTATTCTACACTAGATATTTTTTTCCGATTATTATTTTTCTCTTTGCGTAAGATATTTTATTTTTTTTCGATATGTAACATCCCACTCTATGGTACATTATGGCACATTGTTATTTCGTTGTGATTATGGATTTTACATGATGATGTTGATATGTTGTGATTTATTGTTATTTGATATATATGTATTGACAGATGATATTAACGAGTTTACCTGAGTGTGTAGGACACATGACAAATTATGGATGTTGATGGCATCAATGGACCTCCTTGGACTCTAGATTGAGTCAAGGAGTGGATTTTGTTTTGTTTGAGTATTTCATTTTACGCATATGTGTCATATGATTGATTTAGTATGATTATGTTTATCGATCAGTGACAGTGTGTTGTCAATTGATGCAGGATCATGATGCTTGTTAATCTGACTCACATAAGGAGTAAATGGGCTAGGCACAAAAACCAGATATTGAGGGAGAGGCGTGGTAACGTCCTTGTCACAACCTACTAGCACTCTCGTCGTGGCTCGAATTGTAGGCTAACGATTACCTAGTTCGAGAGGTCCACGATGTCATGAGGGTGGACTGAGACAATCGCTCACGAAGATTTCTAAGGGGTGTGCAATAAGGTGAATTCCTTATTCCTTAGAAACCCTTAGTCTCACACAAGATCGCCTGAGTGGAGTGTTGACTCCAAGGGTTGAACAAACTACCAAAACCAGTCAGAGGTGAGTGGCACCCTTGGAGAACGGAGGTGTGCCTTGAAGGGCACGCCGTGTAAATTAAAAAACTTGAATCAATGAATCTAGGTGGCCTAGAAATAAATTGACCTTGTCGGATTAAAATAATTAATTAAGGAGTGAATCTATTAATTAAATCCCAATAAAAGTCAAAAACTAAGTCTAAGTTTTAGTTAGGAGACTAAACTAAAGTATCAATTAAATTAAAAGAAATGAAGTTAATCAATTTAAGAATTAAAATAGTGAGAAAACCTAAAGATGTCGTAAATTTCACATGTGTGCATGGAATTAATAATTTTGATTTTTAAATTAGAAGAAATAATAATATGAGAGAATAGGAGAACACTTGGAAAAGAATCTTGAGTCAACCTACCACTAGTCTAACTAGAAGAAGACTCTTAATCAAACTCTAACTAAGATCTAGTTAGGAGACACTCATTTAATGATAATACGGTGAATAAAGAGACAACTAAGAGAGAAAATAGGAACACATGGGAGGATGTGAGAGAAATTGACTTTTATTTAAAATAAAAATTGTAATTACATGTGCGACTTGGAGAGAGTGTGACAAGTGTGAGGTGAATAATCCTAATTTATTTAATTAAAAATTTAATTAATTATTGCATGTGGACATGTGTCAGTAAGGAAAATTCGATAAAACAAATGGTCTAGATGGGAAATGGATCACACTTGTTATGGGTAAAGTTATGCTGCCAAAATAATTTTGGGACTGTGTTTTACTTGTGAGAGTTGGGAAACCAAGTTTGAGGATAGAGTGGTAGCTCTCCCTTGCGAAGAAAACTTGGAGCTATAGTATTTATGGTTTTTGTGCTTGGCCCTTTTGCGGCTCAGGGGGCTAAGGGG
>JASDQU010439797.1:41548-58506 GCA_032191745.1 Picea mariana | reverse complement strand
CTAGAATAATGGTTGGAAGACCCATTCTCTCATTATTTTTTTATCATGATTGATAAGGTGCAAAAATGGATGAACTCCAAAGTGGTCCCCTTATGGTGAAATCCCTCACGGGAAGACGCTTTGTGGATTGAGTTATCCTAGAAGAATGGTTGGAGGACCCATGCTTGTATGTCGAATAACGAGATGAAGATCAAGGAAATTGTTGGTGAAACTATCCTAGATGGATCGTGCTTGTCATTCCATTTCCGGTGGTATGTTGAATGTCACATAACTCCTCATGGTTTTAGATTTATGGCCTTACGAAGACGAAGGACCCCCACATGAAAGCTTGAAGCCCCCAAGGTCAAAGAAGTCAAAGTGACCTAAAAGAATAAATCATTATTTAAATGATAAAGTAAAGTGGCAAAGCCAAGGTGGATTATTTAAATAATAAAGAGAAGTGACAAAATCAAGAATTGATAAAGTAAGGTGACAAAATCAAGAAGGAATATTTATGGAAAGTGGTTAACCCTAAAAATAAGGAAAATAGGTTGAGTGACCTAGAAATGGGTTAAGTGACCTAAAAGAAGAAACCATTATTTAAATGAGAAATTAAGGTGACAAAGTCAAGGTGGATTATTTAAATAATCAAGAGAAGTGACAAAATCAAGAAATGATAAAGTAAGGTGACAAAATCAAGAATGAATATTTAAATGATAAAGTATTGGAGAACCTTTCCATTTATGGAAAGTGTTTAACCCTAAAATAAGGAAAATAGGTTAAGTGACCTAGAAATGGGTTAAGTGACCTAAAAATGGGTTAAGTGACCTAGAGGATGAAATTATAAATAAGATAGTGATGGTCTCTTGTAGATCATCCTTTTTGTGGATCAATGGAGAGCTTCTTGTGAGAATATCTTTTGGAGTATTGATGGAGAGCTTCTTGTGAGAGCTTCTTGATCATTTTTGGTGTGAAACACTTGAGCATATTGAAGATATATAGGTGACTGAGGTAACCAAGGATATCTAAGCCTAATTTCAGAAGGAAGGTGAAGAAAAGAGGGCCGGAATTCAAGGGAGGATAAATTCTTTTGATAATGCTTTCTAAGGTATGTTATTTACAGGTCATCTCACCATTTTCGCTATAACTATTTTTCTATAATGATTCAGACCGTGAAATTTCTATGCCATTCAGAATACATACCCAAGTATCTATGGTAAACAATTCAGCTTGTGGTATGTTTTATTTTGGGAGTTACACTCCATGGAAAATAGGGTTTGTGGCTAGTCCTTAAACTAGTCAAAAACAAGTGTTTCAGGTAAAAATGTCATAACTTCTTCATAACATATCCAAATTAAGTGAGACCAAATGTGTTGGTTAGGGTATAGGATTTAGTATGTTTTGTAAAAGTTTCAGATCAATTCAATGGATATTTTGTGTGGGACAGACTCTACAAGGTTTCTCTCTAGAATAAGCTAGAATTCAACAAGGTATGCCATTTTTTCTATAACACCTTTTATGAGAGGTTCCAAGTAGTGCCACATGGAGGAATTGCATAAAAAACACCGAATAACATTGTGTATCAGTTTCAGATCTTTATTCATTACAGGTAAAAAGTTATTATTATTTCAATTTGGGGTTGTTGACTAATCCAAAACTAGTCATGGTTGAGACAAGCAGTTGATGAGTTGGCACATACATGAGGTTTATAATTGATGATGTTGGTACATATTGATGAGTCATTGTTGATGATTACTTGAAACATGATTTGTATATACTCGGTACATGGTTGGATGCACTTGTTTATGGTACAGGTTGATTACAAGTTGGTGCATGGTTGATGCACTTGTTTATGTTGACAGATTGATATATATTGAGTTTTTTTGCCTCATATCAGTTGGTGCTGAGAATGTAATCTGAGTCTTGCATATAGATCTGGTGCTTTTGTAGATTTGTACTCTATTAAGTTGTTGCTGAAAAACCCCCAGATTGAATTCCATAATAAAAAGAAAAATTATACATACATCTTGTGTTCTTTGTGTTCCTTGTGGAAATGATTTGTTGATGATATGTTGTTGATATATGTTGCTGATATGTATTCACATCTAACTGATTATAAATGAAAACAATTAGTAATTAGAAAATGTTGAATGTTAACTAAGGAGTTTTTGTTTAAGAGGGAAGTTTTGGGAAAAAGATCCCCACACTCATTCACCCCCCCCTTCTATGTGTGGTAGGTGTGTCCAACAACTTCTCCATAATGTCATACCTTATCTCATCATCCCTCAGTGCTCTGCTGAAAAAGGAAATAGGATGCTCCAGACCCGCGTCATTCTTCTGTAGTAGGACAACAACCACTGTATAAAAAGAAGCAAATGAAAAAATCAGAAAGTCCATGGAATAATCGGTATTGATAAGCACAAGTGCCTCAATCAATGCTTTTTTTATTTGTTCAAAGGATTCCCTAGGTTCAGCCCTCCATTTTACTTCATTACCCTTCCTAAGCATGGTTGTGATAGGCTTCACCAACTCAACAAAATTTGAAACAAACCTCCTTAGAAAGTTAATCTTTCTTAGGAAAGACTGGACTTCTTTCCTGGACCTGGGAAGTGACAGGGTCTTAATTGCCTCCACCCTGCTAGGATCAATATTGACTCCCTCGGCTGACACTATGTGTCCCAACAACTTTCCCTCCTTCATGGAAAACGAATATTTTTTAGGGTTCATGGACAGACCAAAGTTTCTGCATTTTAAGAAAACCTTCCTGAGATGACAACAATGTTCTTTATCAGATCTAGAGAAAAATGTGATGTCATCCAGGTAGATGACTACGAATTTATTCTTCTCCCCAATGAAAGCTATGTCCATGGTTCGCTGAAATGTTGCTCCTGTGTTCGTCAATCCAAAAGGCATTTTTGCATACATGAAAGTTCCCCAAGGAGTGGTGAAGGTTGAATTCTCCCTATCTTCAGGCAGGACAGAGATCAGATTATAGCCAGAAAAGCCATCAATAATGAAAATCCTGGATGCACCTGTCATCCTCTGCAATATGTGTTCCATATTTGGTAAAGGGTAATTTTCCTTCTTTGAGCTCCTATTTAGATTTCTGAAATCAACACAAAGTTTGATTTATCCACTTTTATTTCTCACTGGGACAAGATTGACAACCCATTCAAAATATATCAAAGGGACAATGATTTGGTCATCCAGTAGATTCTTTACTTCTCTCTCCATGACAAGCAACAACATATGATTAATCTGTCTTAGCTTCTACCTAAATGGCTTAGCCTCTTCTTTCAGTGGGATCTTATGCTCAATGAAAGTTGTGTCATATGTCTTGAGGTCTTCATATGTCCATGCAAATACATCATCAAATTGCCTTAACAACTTAGCATACTCTGCCCTCTGCTCTCTTGTTAATGTGCTTGACAATTTGATAAACTTAGGCTCCTTCTCTGTGCCAATGTTGCACTCAGTTGCATCATCATTATCATTTGGGATTTTACCCTTTACTGCCACATCATTTTCGTCAAATAGCCTTTACGAAGGAACTAGTCTCTTTGGGTTGCAATTTCTAGGTAATTGAACAATTTGATGATATTAAATCTTGTTCAGAAAATCACCAGCATAAGGATTGGCTTCAGATGCAGGGTATTGATCAATGTGCAATGCTGAAAAATCCTCAATAGTCTCCAGGAATCTTTTGATTTCAAGATCATCCTCAAAAACCTTCCAATGCTTGACATTGGTAAGTATGGAGGGCCTGTATTTCACTTCTGTATCATACCTAAGCCTGGGTGGCAGAAGAATTTTGAAATTTCTTGCTAAAATAGCCAAAGAATCAGGGACTGTATTCTCCTCTCTGGGGATGAATGAAATGTTGAAAGACAGGAAAAACCTATCTATTAAATCCCATACTTCATTCCTATAAGATCCGAGCCTTGGATGCTTGGCTTGGTAAAGATTTTTTATTTGTCTTACAACTAGCTCGGCATCCCCAAAGACAGATATTTCCTTGATTCCCATGTCCTTTGCAAACCTCAAACCCAAAGTAAGAGATTCATACTCTGCCACATTGGTGGTAGATTCAAACTCTAATTTGTATGACAGAGATATGGTTTCTTGAGCATGGGAAACAAAAACTATTCCAACACTAGCACCATCTTTAGAAGAATCTCCATCAAAGAACATTTTCCAAACAGAAGTGATTGAGGGAGAAACTTCATGGGGGGGAATTGGTTTCTTTCTAATTTGAAGAGGGGCCTTAGAAGTATTGGTGAGATGCAATAATATGGATCCTAAATTAGTGTCCAGGGAAAAGATAGGATGATTGGTGGGGTCTACCTCATCATTGACTATGTAGGCCAACTGATCTTCTCTGTAGAGTCCCCTATGCTCCCCTCCAAATACTGGAATGGTAGCATATGTGAGGTCCATCTGGAATGTTCCCCCAAGCCTTTTTATCCAATATCTTGATAAAAGCATGCCAAACATGGGAGGAACATCAGCCACCACGATGTCCATGACCACACTCTTCATGGGAAACTAAAACAAGGTTACCACCAAATGTTTGATAACTCCAAGACACTGCACCCTCCTTGAATAGAAATATTACAAGTCATGATAGACCCTTGTGACTTCCAGCCCAAGATCTTCCATGATTGTTTTGGGCATGAGATTATGGGATGCCCCAAAATCCATCAGAAAATTATGCAACACCTTATCATGTATGTTGAGGTATGTATAGAAAGGAGGGGATGAATCATCTCTGTCTTCTACCATAGGGCCTAAGATGACTGCTGGCTTTTCATCTTGCAAGTTGATTGAGTTCGTGGGATGGTATGAGGGCTCCTGCAATAGCTTAGAGAGGCTCTTTTTGAAATCTTCATGCTTGACTAGTTCTGAAAGGGGCATAGGATTCTAATTTTCTAAATCTCATGCTCAAAGTTAAATGAGGAAGAGGGCTTCAGAATTTTTGTCACCTCTGGGACAGGATCTTTGGCTATTGATGGGGGATTCTGAGTTTCCTTTCTTTGATGTTGTTTGTTTCATCTTTAGTAGGCCTCTCTTCTATGAGAGGCTGATCTGGGATGTCAAACTTCCCTTCTTTCTTCTTTGACCCGAGGTTATATTTATTGAAACTGTTATTATCAACTTTCTCTCCTTTACTCAGCTCATTTATTTACTATTCGTGAGAGACTCCTCATAGGTAGATTGATTTAAATGAGGAAAAGGAGAGGTGTCCTCAATACAATGGATTTTAGGATCAAGCTCTTCTTCTTTCCTTTCCTCATCAACAACAAGGTTGTTTTGAAAAGGAGCCTAGATTTTCTGATCGCTTCTATCTCTATCCCTTTGTTCCCTTGGCATAATTTTGAGAACTTTGTTGTTTGACCTCCTGAAGTTTCCTCTGTTTTCAATATTTTGGGGATTTCTGTATGTTGACTTCCCCTCCATTTTCATTTTCTCCATTTCTGCAAACAGAGAATTTACCATCTTTGTCAACTCATCTACTTGAGGGTAAGATATAGAATAACCAGAGGTTGAGGCCTCAGATCTCCCTCTTCCCCTGTCTCTTTTAGACTTTATTCTGAGCCTGTTAACTACCAACACATTGGATTCTACTTCCAGGGCTGCATCTTTCATGTTATCCAAGGAGGTAGATCTTCTCTCTCTGAGAAAGAGGATAAATCAGGATCAAAAGCACTAGCATAAGTGATTTTGGCAAAGGCTTCTGAGGGTTTCATCTCGACAGTAATATTATTGTACATTTTATTGAATCTTTTGGAGAAGTCAGAAACAAACGCTCCTTCCTTTCTCTTCAAGGACACAAACTCTGTCATATAATACATGAAATCCTTTTTATCCCCCCACTATCTCAAGAAGGAATTGTCTAGAGCCTTGATCCCAGTAATAGATCTAGGGGTCAGTCCCCTAAACCATTTCCTAACCTCACCATAAAGACTTTGGACAAAGACACTCATCCAGACATCTTCATTTTCAATGTTTAGGTTGTTTGCATAACTATAGAAGGCAACAAGGTGCTCTTCAGTAGTTATTTCCTCCTCTCTAATGAATTTAGGCATATACTTCAAGTAATCTCTAGCAGGGAGAGGATTGATTGGCCGAGGTAGGACTAGAGGGGCATACCTTGCAGCCACTATGGCATCCATTCTATTACCAGGGAGATTAGAACCTGCCATAGGGATGTGATGTGGATGAGAACTAGGAGGATAAGGTGCTCAAATAGGGGAAACTAGAACTGAGGTTCAGGGAGGAAAAGGAAACAATAGGGGGTTCGAAAAGAAGGTTGTAGGGATAGAAGGAACAAAGGTTTACCTCTCTGTAGCAGCAACAATAGTAATAGGAGGAGGGGTGGTAAATATTGGAGTGGGAAAAAATTTTGATGTCCTGGGTCTGGACCAAGGTACAATTTCAGGGGAGAGAGAAGTGATGAGGATTTCTCCCTCCAATCTTAGACCAGGAGGGGAAAAAACAACAAGAACACTCCCAAAATTTAAAGTTTGAGAAACTCCAACAGAAGGTATAAAAGAAGAATGAGATGAAGGGGTTGGAGTTCCTATAGGATAATGA
Organism: Picea mariana; assembly: GCA_032191745.1. NCBI lineage: Eukaryota > Viridiplantae > Streptophyta > Pinopsida > Pinales > Pinaceae > Picea > Picea mariana. Next base: position 51,933 of record JASDQU010439797.1, on the reverse strand, counting down.
AAATCATCATAAATACATGGTTTAGTAGAAGAATATCTTTCTCGAGGGGCCTTTCCCTTTCTGATAATATTCTCTAGGTCAGCTTCAGTTGTTACCAAAGGAAAATGTGGAGTAGACCTCGTGTGTCTGCCTCTAGAATCCATACATGAAACAATGGAGTCGCCAATGGGTTCATATTAATCAAGTTGCCAGATGCACAGTCACAATCTTGAATGTACTAAGTTCTGATGCACCTTCGGAACTACTAAGATTTGTCGTTCAATCCCGGGGAAAATATTCAACTTCATCCTCGGCAACAACACCATAAATGTTAGCACCAGAAGTCACTCCTGGATTGTAGTAGGAGTAATCCTAATACCCATAAGTTTATATGTCAGAGGTTGTTTATAAAGAGTGACTGAATGGGAGTAAACTGAAAACAATATCATTTTAACTCAGAATCTTGGACTAGGCTATGCATGAATAAGTGAGGTCTTGATCTAACTTCCGTCAGTAATCTGAGTTTAAAATGAGAAGAGGGAAGACTTGGTGAGAATGGTGACCAAGACTGTTGTGGGAATTAGGCCTTCTAGCCACTTGGAGAAGAAAAACAAAACACTGAAATGTGCCTGGATGACACAGTTACAATAACACAGTGATCAAACCTACATCACCATGGCTACTGTAACAATTCGACTGGATCCTCCAATTTCGAGATAATCAGTGTGAGGAGGAAAAGACAACACAAAAGACTTCTTAAAAATGGTGATAATATTGTTATGGTCAAACAAACATGACAACAACACAAGTACCCTCAACTAGATCCTTCAATTCTGAGTGTTTTAACACAACTGTTTATAGAGAGATGGAAAGAAGTTAACTTTCATTAAATAGGAAGTGTCAAATACAAATGCATAACCAGGAAAAATAGTGCTTCATCAAAAATTTACAATTGGCATCTTAGCTCTACCATCGATACCAACGAAATGGAAAAAATGCCTACATATAATTAGAACTAGCTTGGATTCCTAGAACGTGATCATGTCATGTATTCAAGGCTTTGTGTTGATGATTCTCTCTGTCAGGATTCTCATGAAGATGTCGGTGGTTGTCCATGCATTCTTTTGTCGGACATGATCTCTGTTAGTTTGGCCTGACAACCTGCCTCTACACTTTGTCCCTTACCGTCCTTCTATTTATGGGAGGAGACTATGTCTCACCCACCTTCCTTATTTGAATTAATTTCTACCTCGAGATCAGGGAGGCCCAAGTCAACTCTACTCTTGGACAACGTAGCGACCTTCCCTTGGTTGTTGCTGCTTCATTGGACTGCTACGAGGGGACCTAGTCGGTGATCATGGATGAGACTCTTGGCAGCAATGATGAAGCCAACGTCATGAAGGTGAGATGAGGAGCGCCCATGTGATCAGGTGAGACAGGTGGAGGGTGACTTGGAAATTGCGGTTGACAGAAGGTGTGTGCATTGCGCTGGGACAGGTCATAGGTGGAGTGGCATGGGGCGATGATGTGGAGCTAGATGTGAGGCTGTGGCAGCATATGGGATGGCATCATCTGCCAGGGAGGACGTGAGTGGTAGGATACTTGACGATAGATGATAGGTGGGAGTAATAAGGGGATATGGCCCAGTAGTAAGTGGAGAACAGGTGTGCATTAGTGGAAGGTGGGAAGGGAGCAACATATGTGATAAGTAGAGGGGAGAGGTAGAGTGGAAGACATATGTCCGACGTGAGGAGAGGGTGCCATGTTAGTGGGGGGGGATGCATTCAAAACCACCCATATCAGACCCCCCATTAAAGGAATAAAAGTGGGGGGGGTCTAGAATTGAAAATGTGCTATAGGTCTAAGTGCACAGATCTTAGCCGCCCAGATATGCTCACTACAAACCGCTCATATCAGACCCCCCCCCCCTTGTTAAAGGTAGAACGTCGGGGGGTGTCTAGAATGAAACCTTGGTCGTATATCTGGGCACGTAGATTTCGGCCACTCAAATCTGCACATTTCTTAGCGCAATGCGCTCTTGCACTCCAATATTAGGATAAGTGGGTTTTTGACCCATTTTTTTCCATTTTTTCGCCAAAGGTGGTCATTCCTTATAAATACACCCCCTTACAATATTATGTGATAACAAATATGATATTCATTTGGGGCACTTGATACACTGTTGGAAAGGTATAATTGAGGAGTACATATTCCATTCGGATTAACATTTGACTTTGGATACATGTTAGGCGCTTCCAAGCCCAAAACATGTTGTTTAGGGCCTCAAAACGGTCCCGGAAGTTTAAGACCCAAAAAACTGTAAAAAAAACTTCCAAAATGGAAAATTTTCTTTGAGTTAGTGGAATAGGTGGGTGGCCACTAATATCCACCTAGATAATTCCTCCCCCTTAGGAAGAAATGGTCTTCATTTCATTTAGCTCCCCCATCAAATGAGGAAACTTCTGTTTAACTTGGCCCCGAGTGAGCCACTTGGCTTGGTGAAGAAGCTGCCCTGCTTTGACAATCTAATAAATATGGATCCTTTGTTGGAGAGTGCCATTAATATGAGTGTCCCTGATATGATTAATGGATTTATGTTCCATGCAGTTAGGGTTGAGATCTATCCATGTCAACTGCTCTGCGATCTCCGATGTGTCCAACAATGGTGGGAAGTATGGTCAAAGGAGGTCCACATTGAACACTCGTTATAGGCCAAGGAAGGGGGGAATACTTGACTCAAAATCATTTCAACCCATATCCTCGGTGATGGTGTAAGTTCCATAGAGAAATGGAAAAATATTTTGATGGGGTCCTGTAAGATGCTCATTCTGCAAATGCAACCAGACCTTGTTTCCCAGCTGAAACTTGTGCAACACTTAGTGTTGATCATAACATTGTTTGTATTTATCATTGGATTTCTATAAAATATCATGGACCTATAGTCGAATTTGATGAATCTGTTCAATAAAACTGGTGGATTTATCGGCCTTAGATTGAGCATGGGATTATTATTCCTGTGTGGATGCAAGAGGCAGTGCGACATCAATGGGACCCAATGGTTTAAATCTTAACCCCACCTAAAAGGGATTGTGGTCGATTGAGCTATGAAGGGATCTATTGTAATTATTTTGAACATAGGGGAGATTCTCATCCCATGTCCGTAGATGTTCATAGTTGTACATGACAAGATCTACATGGTCATTCTGTTGACGTCGTCTGTCTGGCCACCAATTTGGAGGTGGAAGGCACTAGATTTGGTGAGCTTGGTGTCCAACCATGACCATAGGCTGGAAAAAATGTGCTTAGTAACTTGTTGTCCCTATTTGATATGATGGCATGTGGTATCTTGAAGTGTACCCACTCATGTTCGAAGAAGATATTGGCAGTGGCCTTTGCTATGATATTCTTTCTGTAGGATGTTAGGATGTCCATCTTAGAAAACCTATCAACCACCACAAAAACACATTCATTTCCCTACTTGGTTGAAGGACGAACCAAAATTTAGTCCATCGAGATGGATTCCCATGGCCTGTAAGGAGTAGGAAAATGGATGTATAGTCCTTGCTTCTTAGTGGTTGGTTTGGCAATGGTGTAGGCAGTGCAGGACGTGATATACTTGTTGATGTCCTAGCACAATTTTGACCAATAGAAATGCTTCTGTAGTACTTCCACAATATTTTCCATGAGAAAATGTCCTTCCATTCGACTGTAGTGAGCTTCCCAAATAAACTTCCCATGCTCGCTTGATGGAGAGGTGGCCTAGATGGAATTCAGTGACAGTCACACCTGTTCCCAACATTTGATAAGTGGTAGCGAAGTTAGGATCGCTCTTGTAGAGTTGGGGCCACTTGGCTGCCTCATGGCCATAGGTGTGGAGCACCCTGGTTAAGGCTACAACTAAAGATCAACTGAGGCAGTCAACAGCACGATTGGTGCCCCTTGTCTTATATTTGATGTTGAGATAGAACTGCTGCAAGTATGTTGACCACATTTGATGGTGGTCATTCTGCAATTTTCCTTATGTTTGCATGAATTGCAGAGGCTTGTGATCAATGTGGATGACTTCCTCATTCCCAAGAATGTAGTGCTTCCATTGGCGATAGGATTATATAATGTAATACATCTCTTTTTCATAGGTGGATTACTTACAGACGGGATCTCATACTGTCTCACTATGATATGCCACTAGATGACCATGTTGAGTGAGAATTGTGCTCATGACATAGTCTGAGGCATCAATCTCAATCTTAAAATCTTGTTTTATATCGTGTAAGGAGAGTAATGGAGTTGATCCCAAGCTATTTTTCATATCATCGAACGCTTTCTATTGTGACTTACTTCGCATGAAATTTTCCTTTCCAGCACCCTTGGTCCCTTGCATGAGGGCCCATGCAATATGGGAGAATCCCAACATGAACCTATGATAGAAGTTGGTAAGTCGTAAGAAAATTTGAAGCTCGGTCAGTGTGGTTGGGGCTGGCCACTCACGAATGACTTGGATCTTTGTTGGATTCACATGCACACCATGCTCATCAACAATGTAGCCTAGGAATTGGACCATGTTCATGCCGAAGGAGCATTTTTCCAAGTTAGCATTTAGCTTGTGTTGTCGTAGAGTGTGAAGGACATGTCGAATATGCTGCAAGTGTTTTTCCCAATTCTTGCTAAAGATGAGGATATCATCTAGATATACCACCACAAAATAGTCGGTGAAAGGCTGCAATATATCATCCATCAATGTCATGAAATTTGTTGGAGCATTTGTCAAACCAAAGGGTATGTCTAGCCATTCGAAAAGACCTTCTTTGTATTTGAAAACAACATTCCATACATCATTCTATTCTATTGGAACCTGGTGGTAGCCAAACTTCAGGTCAATCTTACTGAAAAACTTGGCTCCCTTGAGATGGTCAAGAAGGTCATAAATTTGAGGAATTGGGTACTGGTTCTTGACTGTGATTTTGTTTAGAGACCTGTAATCAATGGAGAGTCACCAAGTCCCTTATTTATTCAGCATGAGTACAATTGGGCTCTAGCAAGGTGAAGAACTGGGCTAGATGTGACCCTTTCGAAGTAGCTCTTAGATCTGTCGCTTGATTTCCTCATTTTCCATCAGAGAGAAGTGATATACTGGCCCATTTTGTATAGGTGCGTCGGGGGTTAGATTTATTGAATGCTTGACCTAATAGTGTAGCAATACCCCAGTGGGTGAGGAGAAGATGCCTTTTTATTATTCCACAATCTTGTCCACCTGCTTCTGATGCATGGAGAGGCCCTGTGTAGAGGCCATGGATGTGGTTGTGACCTTCTATTCACTTTGAGAGAAAATCATGAACAAGAAAAATTTATCGGTCCGAGAAATGACCTTCCTGCATTTCTTAGTAGATATCAAAGAAATGGAGGTAGGCAGAGCTACCTATGGTATTATGTACAATTCTCTACCCAAAGTAATAATAACACTACGAGGTATAGAATCATATACAACATGTCATTTCCACAATTATGGTTGGCCTAAAAGAACATCACAAACTTCAAGGGGGGGAATATCATAGAATACCTCATCCTTGAATGGATATATCTTGTAGGGAAGATAATATTGTTGGCTGACGCAAAGATCTCTTCCTTGGCGAAGCCACCTAATGGTGTAGGGTTGCGGGTGTGGTGTCATCGACAAGTTCAATTGCTTGACGAACTCTGTTGAGATCAAGTTCTTTGGAATTCCTCTATCAACAATGAAATGCAGTGGAGCACCCTTCACCCACATTTTCAAGTGAACAAGGCATTCACCTTTCTTTGGTTCTTCTAGTTTAGTTGGATGGACCTTGGTGGTAGTGATAGTGGCACTGGTTTCTTCACCAATGATCCGCCTCCCATTGTTTGTATTTGATTAAGAGTCAATACTTGCCTCTAACTCCGAGGCTTTCAGCTCAACCACCAATGACTACTTCGAGCGACATTCACTGGTGTTTTGTCAGAAGATTTTATGGAATTCACACCACTTCCCAGTGTCTTTCTTCTTCTTCTCATTACCCTTCTTTGTTTATGGCTTGGACTAGTTGTCCTAATGGGGTCCATCCTTGCTTTTTCCTTTGTTTCTGTGGGTTGGGTCCACCTTTTTGCTTCTTATGCTGTGAGGAATTTGCATATCCAAACTCTCGCTTCTTCTATTTAAATTTATGCTCGATTTTAACAACATATCTATAAGCCACACCCAGTGATGAGATGTCCAAAAACTCCATTTTTGTTTGGATGTATGTATGAAAACAACCACTGTACTTGAGCACCATATGTCATTTAGAGTATTTGATACCCATCTTCATGCGCAAGGTATGAAAGATATTTTTGAACTCTGGTACTTTATGGTCTCTTTCCTGTCACAATGTGGCTTGTTTCGTATACTGGTCATCGTAGCTTCCAACATGGTAGTATTGTTCCTTAATAGTGTTGATGTTTGGAAAACATCAGGAAGACATTCTCTAAAGATAATAATTAATAATATAATTATTATTGATTATTAAATTTAGTATATAATAAGTAAATGATAATAATAAATAGTTATTGATTATTCAATGGACGCATCCTTTCATGGATGGTCACCTTATGTTCCATATATATGTAACACTGATCATTGTAATAATACATCGATCTTATCTCGTCTCATATAGAGAAAAACAACATGGTGATTCCTTGATTTTGGCCCTCTACATTGATGATTTATTTGTCACCGATACAAAGAGCCTTATTGTTGAATGCAAGTATGCATTGGCCTCTAAGTTTGAGATGAAGGACCTTGGTATGATGCACTAATTCTCGAGACTAGAGGTGTGGTAGAAAGAACTGATGAGATCTTCTTGAGTCAGGGGAAGTACACAGTTGAGAAATTGAAGAAGTTTGAGTTATTGAACTTGAAACTCATGACTACACCTATGGTGACAAATATGAAGAAACTATGTGTGTCTTCTTCCGATTCCGAAGAGATTGATCTGACCCCGTACAAACAACTGATTAGATCATTAATGTATCCTGTTAACACCAGACCATATATTTTCTATGCAGTGAGTGCACTTAGCCAATTTATGAGTCAATCGATATAGACACACTAGATTTTTGTGAAGCATGTGTTGAGATACTTTCGAGGAACAGTTCGACATGGTCTGAGATATACTTCCAGTATTGATATAATATGGCAGGAATATATTGACTCTAACTGGGCATGGAGCGCAGTGGACAGAAAGAGCACCTTTAGGTGTTTCTTGACTTTGGGATATTCCATGGTCTCCTAGTGTAGCAGGAAACAAACTTCTGTGGTTTTGAGCACAACAAAGGCAGAGTACATTGCATTAAGTATGACAGTTTGTGAAGCAGTGTGGCTTCACAAGCTCCTTGCAGATTTATCGAACATGTGCTAGATTCCACCATTATTCATTATGGTAACCAAAGTTGTGAGAAGATCTTTGATAATCCGGTGTTTCATGAAAAATTGAACCACATTGAGATCAAGTACCATTACATCTGAAACATGGTGCAGAGGAAGGAAGTATTGGCGTGGTACCTTCCTATAGATGAGCAGGTTGTTTATGTTCTTACCAAACCAAGACGAAGTTCAAGTACTTCTGTGACAGACTTGGCATGGTAGAGAATGCCTCCTCCACTGAGAGGGAGTGTTGATGTTTTCATCTTCCTAAGACATTCTCCAGATTGTACTACTCCATGACTGAGTTGAGTTGATTTGTGATGACACTTATCCGAGAAGGGATAAGTGTGGTTGGGCTTATAACCCAATGTCCCATGTGGGGAGAAAATGAAGACATGTCAAGGGATTTGACCCTTGACGTCACACACTATGGGAGTTGACCCTAGTGTTTCTAGAGGGTGTAGCCTCTAGAAGTCCACATGGAGTGCCATGTTTGACAAAATTTCTCTAGATCGTACTCCTCTATGAATTGAGTTGAGTTGATATATGAGGACACTTANGTGGAAGAGTGTACATACTTCTGGGGTGTAAATACTTCATGGGGTATAGACACGGCTGAAAGCAAAGAACCTCTGCATCAGGAAGATAATCAGGCTCCACAACCAACAAGAGGGAGTGTTGATGTTTTCATCTTCCTAAGAAATTCTCCAGATTGTACTACTCCATGACTGAGTTGAGTTGATTTGTGATGACACTTATCCGAGAAGGGATAAGTGTGGTTGGGCTTATAACCCAATGTCCCATGTGGAGAGAAAATGAAGACATGTCAAGGGATTTGACCCTTGACGTCACACACTATGGGAGTTGACCCTAGTGTTTCTAGAGGGTGTAGCCTCTAGAAGTCCACATGGAGTGCCATGTGTGACAAAATTTCTCTAGATCGTACTCCTCTATGAATTGAGTTGAGTTGATATATGAGGACACTTATCGGAGAAGGGATAAGTGGGGCACTTATCCAAGAAGGGATAAGTGAGGGGTGGCTTACAACCCAACATCCCTTGTGGAGAGAACATGAGGACACGTCCCGTGATGACCCTAGTGTTTTTAAAGGGTGTGGCCTCTAGAAGTCCACATGGAGTTCCATGTGTGACAAACCTTCTCCATATCGTACTCCTCTTTGAATTGAGTTGAGTTGATATGTGAGGGCACTTATTTGAGAAGGGATAAGTGGAACACTTATTCGAGAAGGAATAAGTACAATTGGGATTATAGCCCATCGTCCCATGTGGAGAGAACATGAGGACATGTTAAGGGAGTTGACCCTTGATGTCTCACACTATGGGGAGTTGACCCTAAGTGTTCCCAGAGGGAGTAGCCTCTAGAAGTCCACATGGTAGTTCTATGTGTGACAAATATTTTACTACTATGGTGGTTTTGTACCACTAGCTGAGACTGTGTGTCTCTAGACAGTAGTTGTGTACTACTATGGAAAAATACCTCCCTAGCTAAGAGGGAGTGTTGATGTTTCAGCATCGGGAAGAACTTATCTTACATTGGGCTACAGACCAAGGGAGATAGGATACATTTATCACAAAGGTTCACTTGTGATAAATGGGCCTAGATGTAGTCCTTCCTTGATCATGACAAGGAATAATATGGACTCGTGGTGCTTGAAATGATTTCCATGTGTCAGTTAGCATCAAGCTAACATTCACTCATAGGTGTGTGCCTATGGTGAAATATCTTGGTATAGTCTGTGTCCTTGTCATAGAGATTTGACAAGGAATTATAAAGACTCAAGATTCTATATGTTACTACATGTTGACCCAAAGTGAGCTTGAATTAATTGGCTTAGGGGGAGAGTCGCAGAAGGATTTTCTCCTCAGTTCAGGTGGGAGAGAGATGTCTCCCAAGACTGATAGACAAGTGTCATGAGTCTAGGGTGAAGTTTGTATACTTCAAAGACAAGAGTGGCATGTTGCGGAATGTCTCCCTTGTTGATAGGGAGTGTTGATGTTTGGACAACATCAAGAAGACATTCTCTAAAGATAATAATTAATAATATAATTATTATTGATTATTAAATTTAGTATATAATAAGTAAATGATAATAATAAATAGTTATTGATTATTCAAGGGACGTATCCTTTCATGGATGGTCACCTTATGTTCCATACATATGGAACACTCATCATTGTAATGATACATCGATCTTATCTCATCTCATATAGAGAAAAACAACAAATAGCATTCTTGAAAGAATCCCAAGTGGGTGTGATCGAAACTATTTTGGATTCCTTAGTGTTATCCACAATTTTGGTCATCGAGATGATGTCATGATGATGTCATGATGATGGAAAATCAAGATCTTCACTAAGAACATTTTCCTGAGAAAAGTTACACTTGTCTACTTCCAGAAATCACATTTTAAAGAGAGTTCGCAGGCTGCCTATATACTTGCCTGCGAGAATGCCTGATTCTCGCAGGCTGCATTAAGCTGGAGTGTGAGTAGTTCACACTGTACCTCATTGCAGGGTGCGAACATGTTCTTAAAGGGGAAAAAGATAAAGATCTCGAACCTTCTAGAAGGGAATCTTCTAGAAGGATGAGTTGGCTTCGAATGGTTGTTCAAGTACTGGCATTCCAGATATCTTGGGATCATTTTCTATCCAAGTAAATAATCTATCTTCTCCTATATATTGAGGAGATTGCTCATGGAAAAGGTTAGAAGAAAACTAGCAAGAGATTGATTGGGAAAAAGTGCAAGATTGTATAGAGGATTGATGCTACAGCAGCTAGAGACAACAGCAAGGTCATCACAAGCGGTTGATTTTCTTCATGCATGAGCAAGTGTGTGTGTCAGAGCTAGGAGCCATCGAAAGGAGACCTATGACATCAAGGCTCAGGTTGTAAGTTTCACTTTCAATTAATTCAATACAGTAATATGTCCCTTTCCCATAAAGATGATGTCACTTTATTACATAACTCCTTG